>MNAD01000792.1:0-18156 GCA_001895945.1 Trametes pubescens
TTTCTCGCTCTGTCCTCTTTCTCGCTCTGTCCTCTTTCTCGCTCTGTCCTCTTTCTCGCTCTGGAAATCTACGTCACAAATCGACGCCGAGTGGGATTACCGCTATGCCGCCTCGTATCCACAGAGCTCGATCACGGAGGTCAATATCATGAGTCTGGACAAGACAGCAGCGCCCTGGAGAGGATGAGATAGCATTTTTTGTGGGTACGAGGATGATGCAGACAAGGCAGAGACTCGGACCATGTAAGCACCGCGTCAAATTGCACTTGAGTTCATCTCTGACCGGGACGGTTTATCTAAGCTTCTACATGGGTACGCTGGGAGGATGTGAAGAGGTTCGTGTGTCCCCAGCACACTCTTAAAGCAGACAATGACTTATGACCACCGCCAGTCCTACAAGATCGGTCCACAGGCTCAAGATCAGTCCTTGGGCACCCCTTCAACAAACCCTTGCTGGTGAGTTGCTCCCCTCACGACTCCTCTATGACTAAGTGGCAGGACGACTCTCAACAGCTATTCCTGCCGCCATTCACAATTCGTCGAGACGGGAAACCGGACCCGTGTGATACGATGCGGGCACGATGTTCACTTTGCAAAGCACGCCCCGCATCAGGAGTGCGTGATCATGGATTCCCCTGGCTGATACAGATATTGCTGCGATGGTTTGTATACAGCATTACAGGTGCGTACTAACCGACCATGGCTTTGTGTACGGTTCGTGCTCACCTGCGGTCCCAGGCAGAGATAAAGCCGGAGTGCAGACGTATGTGTATTCGAGCTGCACGTATGTCTCCATCTTTTTGTGCATCTCTACCGCTCTGCATGCTCACGGAGCTTGTCGTACTGGAGAAACCCAGGCCACCCCCGATCCCTCTGCGCGGCATCACAAACTCGGGCGCGACGGCTCAGGCGAGAACCCCTAGTACACCCCTACACAACACGGATAGTCTAATCGTTTGCCGGAGTTACCTAAGAAAGCCGCTCGCCGGATCGCTTGGGGCGAGGGGTACAAGTTCGAATTCGATCCATCCGTCGACGAGCGGCTCTAGGGCGGCGTCGCCTGGCTCCACTGGCAGCTTGTGCCCATCCGGCTCTCGTCTAAGTGCCTGTGATGCACCTCTTCCATCCTCGTGCCCGGCTTCCACATCCAAGGAAGTTCATGCCACCGCTCACCCGACGCTCCCTCGTGTGCGCTCTGTGCCTCCGCCGTGTTCGGCTCCTAACCCCCGCGAACACCACGCCAAGCACGAGTGCCGCTCCATCCCCGACTTCAGTCAAACCCCATCCCGAGCCGCATCCATCCGCTGAGGATCTTCACGCCTCGACTCAGGCTCTTGTTCCGATCGTGATCTCGAAAGTCTTAGTGTGCCCGATCTCCGGCTCGTATCTGGTCGATACTTGTACCGATTAGCGCACCTGAGAGGAAGCCGGACACAGACCGCGTTCTACGTATTCCGGCTACTCTCTCCTCATGCGCCATCATTGCCTGCGACCCCGCCAATTTCGGGGACCTCCATCCCGACCCCCATTCTGCGGGACTCCACGTTCAAGCGGTCACTTGCATCCTAGTGGAGACGGTTTGGAGGTCAGAGTTGTCCCAGAGTCCAAGGCCTTGCCGGGGTCGGATCTGGTTGCGAGTGCAGATACGCATTCTGTTGTATATTGGATCTTCCGCTGAACTGTGTGCCTGTATTCCACCAGTCGGCGCCATCGCCTTATGTGTAGGAGTTCCAGTCTGAAGTCGACATATCCGAGTGTATCGATGTGTGGTGCATATCAAAGTAGCGATACAGCTCTTGCTTGTACAGTCTAGCAGTGCAGATCTACCTAGGGTATGAGCCAACAATTGCAAATCTGGCTCTGAGTGGTGGGTCAGGTTGACTCCGGCCACAAGCCTGAGGTGCAGCAGTCTCGTGAGGATCTCACCTAGTAGGTCCGGGGTGCTGGTGAGAAATCCGCAGTTAGGGCCACATCTGTGCGCGCCGCATGTGACATCTGTAGAAGTGGGCCCGGGCGAACTTCATACAATATGACGAAGGTAGAACAATGCCTCACTGCTCAGGCATGCGGCGGCCGATTGGAGATATGTGGACAGAAATGACTATACAATTGCCATCCATCCGGTTGGTTACACAGTGTACATACGAGGGAAGATATCCGAGGTCATCGCATACAACATCACAGTCCTGGTACTATCGGGGGAGGGTTGGAGGTTGTGCATGTGTTCGGTCACGCACGTATCACCGCATTCGTACCATGCAGCGTACTAATCATGAGACCGGTGGCAACACATATGTGTCTATCTCCGCAGGTGGGCATGGCGCGAGCCGCACATACGGCGCCCGGGGGCTGCTGATCCTGGGCTCCGGCTTGTGCAACGCCACATTCATGGCTTGAAAAAAGTTCTGGATTGACAACACGGGGGCGGCGTAAGCAACAGTATGCGAGAACTAAAGTGATTAACGCACCAGTCCGAGTATGTAGCGGCGTCGGATGCTAGGCAAGATCAAGCTCTCGCGCTCGTAGCCAGCCTCGAAGTGGTAACCTGCACCGGGCTGGGTGAGGCGACTTCGCCGATGTGGATTCATCGTGAAGACAAAGGGATCCGTAGGAACAGTGACGACGACGTCATTGGCGCGTGTCCCCGCGAACACAAACTCGAGCTTGATCTTGTCCGTCGAGACTGCTGGAGGAACCATGAAGAGGTAGTTCCTCAGCAGCGCCTCCACGCGGAAATTGTCAGTCACAGGTGTGGCTACACCCCCAATGATTCCCTTCTGGAACATGTTGATGAGCTTAGCAGGCAGAAAGGAAAGGCTGCAGCCTGTAAAGTTGAGTGAGCGGAGTTGTCCACATTTACGGAGAATATTGAATGGCAGTCAGACACTGACCAGAGTCCAAGAGCACATAGAAAGGCTCCGTATACTTCTCTTTGACGACCCATTCTTCGCGGCGTACCCATTTTCCAACCGGGAACCTTGCGGGCAGCAGTGGTTTTTCGAAGCGCGATAGGCGGACCTCCTTGACACACACGCTCCAGCCCAACTCCGGGGAAGAAGGCATTTGTGTGACAGCGATTGCAGGAGACCATTTCGGCACTTTGGGGCAAGGCCACGTGTTGAACGATGTCCAGCTCGGCCTGCGAAAACGTCAGTTGGACACGCTTCCACGCTCTGAGTCAAGCCTCAGCAAAAATGAGAACGCACCATCTCTGCCTCCCCTCTTGTGTAAATTCTGGCCAGACCATGCGAAAATAGAGGATAATCCCCGCCTCATTCTACGCGGAGTGGAGATATTAGTGAAATTACACTCAGGAGTACGAATTTAAGCAACGTACTGATTCCGATGGCACAAGCCTTCCTTGCTCAATTAATGCATAGAGAAAACTCTGTAAATGTGTTACAAAGGAGCCTTGATCACAATGGATTACACGAACTGGGGCAGTTTGAACGGTGTGGCCTTGGGCAATGAATCCGCCTTGACGGCTGTGCGCAGATGTATGAGCAAAACAATCATGCAAACGGAATTTGCAACCTACTTTTCGAGGTTGAGCCCCAAGATTCCATTGAAAGCAAAGGTCGTCATCTTCGCATCCACAGCATAGGCTGCACCGAAAGGAAATGTGATCTGAGGACCACCGGTGGCCCAGCTATGTGACCCCCAATCGTATGCATGTACGAAGTTGCATTGATCAGGACGGGATTGCAGCGTGAGAACTGGGTTCGGAATTACCGTTAATGCCCGCTTCACATTCAAGATGCAAGTAGAAAACTTACGTGCAGCAGCGTTATTGCCGTATCTAACACGCCCGGTCCAAACGGCGATTGGCGTTATGTCCTCAGAGAACATCTCATCGGGATTAGACGGCGGAATCAAAGTTGGATAGTACTGGTGGTTGAGCATTCCCCTGCCCGGGGAAATCCAGGGATCGACGCGTGGATCATCCGCCGGATGACGGGATTCCTGGTATTCACGCCAACTACAGATTATGTAGTTGAAGGGTTTTACGCAGATATCGGCGGTATTTATCGTCTCGAATGTCATGTCACGTTCGTTCGGGGGAGCTCCTTGGAGTAGACGACGATGATGTTGGATGGCTGCCCAGCTATCAAAATATGTTAATGACTGTTTGACAAAACATGAACAGCTCCTTACGTAGTAGAAGATGCTAGATACGTGAATAATATTGATTGAGTAAATTATACGCAGGCTAAGGACTCGGAGCAGAAACCGTTGTACTTCACCTGTGTCGATAAGGAATGTGAAGGAATCGGAATGTGTTGTTCTGCCAGACGATAATTGCAAGTGGGTTGGGACATGCTGTCGTATCTTCTGTATGCAATATAAGCTAGTGCGGCCGTCAGTTATGTATTGACAAGACCTACAAGCTGTGCGGTGTAGTATTGATTTCTCCAACTGGAAGCTGAAATTGGAACGATGTGATTGTTCTCTGCGTAGGTACCGACGTGGAAGCCGGGATATGCTGGTGCGTAGTTGACTGCCACAGGTGGCGGAAAGACTGCTGACGCCGTAGGGCCCGCTGCGGGAACGGACGGAGCACGAGTATCAGTGGTGTAACCAGCCTGCACACCATGTGTCAGTCTCTTTCAATGCAGAGCTAGACACTGCGCGAACCGGATGATAGCTTGACGAGGACTGCGATGATTGCGCCTGCGTGGCGGCATATTGCGGCAGTACCTCGGCCACGCTATTGTTCGCAGCTGATATCGTCTCTGCCCAGTATTGCTCAGCCTGTGTGACGGTGATCATGCTTTGCCTGACCATGTCTGCAATAAGCTTGGATCGACCCAAGTGTCAAGAGGCATCCAGTATGAGCAAGTAGGGGGGACGTACCCGCTGAGCTGCACTAGCAGGATCAGGCGCGCTGAGATTGACAACAAATTGAGGGTTACGTCGATTTGAGGATGACATGGAGACGGATCGAGACAGCACGGTATCGGTTAGTGGGGGCAAAGACTCGGCGGGGAGATGAGTGAGTGAGATTTTATGCATGCACACCATGTACCTTCGAATGGTTCAGAGTTTGGGGAGTTCCTCAGCCGGAGCAAGAGACAATAGTGCTCCGGCTCATGGTGTATGATGCACGGACACACAAAGCGACCCTGGGAGCGAGCAGATAGTAGAGCCCGCACGCGGAGAGCCGTCATGGCCGATGCATCCCACGCGCAGGCTTCCCATCAGGATGCGGTGGTTCTCTCCCTTGGGGAATTCACGGCGACCATGTGTGGCTCAGGCTTTTTGCAGTGCTTCTCCAGGTGCATGGCGCACCGTGAGTGGTCGAAGAAAGCGAGCCATGTGCACGCTGTGAGAGCTCGCGAAGGAGTCAAGTGAACCGTATTGTCTTTTTCTTGTTCGCATGTCAAGTGATGACGTCGCCACTAGTATGATGTGGTCAGGGTGACATATGTGGGGTCTTGTTCTAGACATACCACCTGAGCTGATGGCAATGGAGTCATGGACCCTATGACTATTTCGATTGTCTATCGGACGGTGACATTCCATCTTCAGGGGAGAGCCTGAGATAGTAGTGTGTGCGTGCCATGACTCGGCAGCTTGCGCGCAGCACGGCGATATGGCGAATGCTACAGGTATACGTAGAGTGAGCAGCGAGTCGACTCGGACCAGATACCGCGTCGGAATGTATCATTGTGACAGAGACGTCTCAGATAACTTACTAGTTGCGAAGCACTCCTAGGCTGACTCGGACGTGGACAAACCTTGGCTCAATGTTAGCGCCCATAAATGTTTGCGGGTGTTTGGCATACCGGCGCACACCGCACGGCTCCCGCTCAGTTTGCTCGACCGCCACAGTCAACTTTCTAGGTCGCCTTCACTCTCTCCCTCGCTCCGGGGTGTCAGACGCACCACCACACACGTGCGGATTCAAAGTGGTGATGGCCGCATGACCTCCAATTTCCTTGCCACGACGTCTATGAAGAAGAAGATTGTGGAAGGTTTCGGCGAAGAGGGATTTGACGACGAGCAGCCGCAGGACTTGTTAACAGTGAACAACACTGACTTCGACCCGGCCGCTGAGTTTGATCACGGAGATCAAGATGATCAGTGGGCACAAGACAGCAAGCACGCCCCGCTGGAGGATTGTGAGTTCCCCTTGGCTGACAATTTCATGTGCTCACCACAATATATGATAGTTTATGTACGGTCGCACAGGTGCGTAACCGACCATGGCTTCATGCGCGGCTCGCGCTCACCTGCAGCCCCAGGCAGAGATGAAGCCGGGGTGCAGTGGCTTCGAATTATGTGTATTCGAGCTGCACGTACGTCTTCGTCTTGTTGCGCATCTCTACCGCACTGCATGCTGACGGAGCGTGCGATGTCAGAGAGTACCAGGCCAGCCCCCTATCCCTCTGCGCGGCGATACGAGCTCCGGCACTACCGCTCAGGCGAGGCCGAGACGGACGTCTACGTCCCACCCCAAGAAGCGCCAACGGCCCCGTGAAGAGCACTCAAACGCCCCTTCCTCGTCCACAAACTCTGCCTCAAGACGCTTGCGTGCACACCACGAACCCTCCAAATCCAAGTGTAAGAGTCGCGACGCGAATGCTACAGGCGCGGAGGCGTCTTTGTCGTCCACCGCGGCACCGTCCCGACCCCCAAAATGGCCTGCATCTCCATATGACGCAGACAGTCCTGCACGAGAGTCACCCAAGAAAGCCGCTCGCCGGAGCACGTCGGACGAGGGGTACAAGTCCGAATTCGACCACTCCATCGACGAGCTCGTCAGCACCGTCAAAACGAGCGGCTTTAGGACATCATCGCCTGGCCCTAGCTCGCGCGCTGCTTCCACATCCAAGGCTTGGACCACCGCCCACCCCACACTCCCGAGCGTGCGCTCTGCACCGAAGTTGTTTGTGGCTAAACCCGCGAATACGATTGGGTGCACGAGTGTCGCCCCATCCTCGACTTCAGTCAAGCCCCGTCCCGAGGGACATCCAACAATAGTGGGTTTCCATACATTGGCTCGGACTCCAGATCCGCCTCCGAGCCCGAAAGCCCCAGTGCGCCTGGCGGTCTCCAGTTCGAATCCGGTCGATACGCCGTCTAGCGCACCCAAGGAGAAGCCGAGCACGGAGCGTCGCTTTATATTTTGGTCGCCCCCTCGTGTGCCATCCTCGCCCGCGACCCCGTCGGCTTCTGGAACCTCTCTTCCGGTCCCCATTCCCCGGCGCCCAGGTGCAAATGGAGGCTCGCAGGCCGGTTCGTCGACCGCCGTCGCAGAGGAGACGGCCGCGTCGGGATCGGTTTCGGTGGTGGGCGCAAGTCCGCCGAACTCGGCCGCCAGCAGTGCGCAGGGTGCGCGTCGCTCGGGCTCGGGGACGCCGGACGAGCCCATCGATTTGGACGAGTATGAGTACGTCCCGCGCGCTGGGTCGCAGGAGTGCCCTATCGTCGTCGACGAGGAGACTCCTGATGGGTCGGCGCTGGAGTCCTCGGCACGCGCGGCGTCCATGAAACGCGAGGCCGATGCTATGGATGTGGACACGGGAGCGGGAGCGACGGCTGCGATATGAGCCTGTGCAGTATTGGTTATCGACGTGGAGGTTCTTCAGGTTGATGCATCAGGTATGGTCCTGTCAATGAGTCTTTGCGACTTGGAGCTGACTCATAGAGTGCAGCGTTCCGTATGTGGCAGGCTCGCGATGACCGGCTGCTGCTGGAGACTCGTCGTAGCGACTGTGCCGTCGTTCGTTCTTTCCGCAAATTCTGCTTACACAGGGTTTCTGTTTGCTGTATCCTTTCTGTATATTTGGGTGAATCAATCCGCGCTATGTGACTGTACGATTAGGGGTTCGTATGTTGTATCTTTCGCCAGTGGCCCCGGCGGGTCCGAGTCGGAAACATATCGTCATGTTCAGCTAGTCGTGTACGGTCGGAGTCGTCACGAGTTTCGACACGGTGATTTTTTTGTTTGCAGTCGGCTTCTCCTCTAGACACAGCAGCTGCAAGAAATACGTCAGACCGTTTGCCACTCTAAGCAGAGCAGCGCGGAGCTGGTACCAACCTTGCTGTCGTTCGACAGAGCATACAGCTTGCCCCATGCGGAGAAGACCTCGCGGACGCCCTCCGTGAACGTGCCCGAGTGCGCGACATACTGGTTCTCGGGGTCGAACACCGTGAGCTTGGTGATGTCAGAGCCGGACGGCCCGCCGCTCTTAGCGACAAAATTCCTGACGGTCAATCACAACTTAGCCTACGATATGGTGCATGGTTTTCATGAAATACGAACGATGAATTCTCTGACGCGCGCTGCGGCCTGCCGCGACAGCGGGCTACGGGCGCTTCTTTTGAATGTTTACGGGTGCTTGGCTTGAGTTGCAAGCGACGTGAGCGCAAGCTTGCGATGGCTCTCCCAACTCTACTACTCAGCTAGCCAGGCTACCCGGGCTCCGTACAGAGCAACTCGCTTTTGCTACTGCTATACACCACAATATGCTTCGCTCACTCAAAAGGCTGTTTTACCGGATGCGCAAGCGCACCTACTGTCCACCCTCCGGCAACGGCCCAAGTTTGGATGCTTCGCTAAGCTCCGGAGACAATCCTAGTCCCGGCCATGATCCTAGCTCCGAGTGCGACGATCTTAATCCCTGGGGTGACGATGCCAGCGTTGGTGATATTACTTCTAACGCTTCGAGCTACTGGTTAGTACGTTCCTCTCAACGTCATCTTATACTACTAAGTCACCGACTCGGTCTAATGACCACAGTCTCCTGGATTTGAATACAGATGTGTTGCGCTGTATTTTGGAAGAGGCTCTGCTACAAGGATGCCTGGAATCTCTGTCAGTTACTTGCAAGGCCATCCGCGAGGCAGCCGAGCCGATTCTATTCAGGCGTTGTAAGGTGATACGCGGACCTGACCTTGGGATTCCTATCTTTCCTCCGGAATCACTGTGGCGGTATATAATGTATGTGTTCCACTAAGTCTTCTTGTATGATGTTAACATCTTCTAGGTACCTCTCACTTATGGTTCTGCCTCCCTCACTCCGTCTATTACTGTGGCCGTCTGACGGCTGTCTCAACTCCAATATCCTCTCCACCGCCTTACAGAGCATGCCTCTGCTCAGAGGGCTTACTATCTGGACATATAGCACTGAAGACGATGGAGTACCATGGTCGTCTCTCAAAATCATCCTGGCGATACCACAACTTCGTGAGCTCGCGCTCAAATTACCTGCTTCCGGCGTCATGGAAGTGTCAGTCGAGGATTTGGACGCTATCGCTATACCACCGCTCACGTCGCTCACTTACCGGCTCAATGACTTCCGAGCCGATCCGCGTTGGCTCCCTACCGAGAGGGCCGTTCTTACTTTCTTTCTGGAGAAAGTGAGCCAGTCGCTGCGGAGCCTCACGATGTCTAGCGAGTCCGCCCCATCGGACGTCCTCCGGGATTCGTATTGGCCTTGTCTCCGCGACCTTATCATGTGTGGCGAAGCGGCTCCTCACCTCGAGACGCCCTACGTGATCACGCTGGGCAATATGTCCGAGCTTCGCTCCCTCAAGCTTGGGCTTACGCTCCGACCCGGCGTCACCGCTCCGATCATCTGGCCGTCAGGCTACGATGTGGCCTGCCCGTGGCCTCATCTCCAGTCCTTCACTATATGCCACCCAAACCTCGAGGACGAAGTTTATCGTCATCTTCCCCCCACTCTACAACGACTTCTCCTCTGTTCATATCCATACCATCGCGACATCATCTGGGAAATCAGTAACGGAATCTGTGAGCGGGAATTGCAAAGCTCGTTGCTGACAGCGTCGGAAATGCTGGAGCTGCTGGGCCGGTGCCAGATCCCCGATCTCACCGAGCTCGCTATGGAATTCCTCGCCGATGACCAGGAGTCCGACCTTTTGCAATTCCTTCCGCATGCATTTCCTCGCTTGACTTCGCTGGCCGTCAATATCTATCGCACGGAAGACGTGTCCGACGATACCCTCGTGGTGAGCCCGCGCCCGTCTCCTCTCACGGATGTGGACTGATTTGCATGTTAATCGTCTGTGCAGCCGAGCATCGCTCGCGATCTTGCACCCCTCGCGGACCTGACAACGCTCCGAATGCATCTTGGTCTTATGCCAACCCTGGACACGCTCATATTATTGAGGCAACCCGCCGGTATTAATTGCATCGATACAAAGCGTTCTCCTACCGCAGCGGAGGAGCGCCACAAGGCGGCTTGTAATCGTGCTGCTCAAACGTTTGCGGAGACCCTGGCCCCGTCGTTACGCAGCATATTCTTGCTACACCCCGCGAGGTCGGAGCCACACTGGATGCAGTACCGCATCATCCCTGGGAAACGACTGCGACACAAGGAACATTCCCGGGGAGGGAAATCTTACGAGCTCCGGGTGAGTGCCAAATCATCCATCTGTCCTTAATTTGCTCATAGATGTATCAGTATGCTCGTGGCATTATTCGCGCTGCAGTGGAAGGGAGTGATCGTGCCATGTGAAGCTAGCGTAGACACCCCCGGCGCGCATGACACAGATAGATTAGCGTTTGTGTATTACTTCAGGGCTGTTGCACCCCGGTATTATTGTGCAAAACGTTATTGGCTGTTAACAGTTATGCGTGCGACGCGGCTGTCAGATGTTCCCTACGCAAGATTGTTCCCTGGGACTCGATTTTCAGACTATGTACGACTGCGCGAGTGACAGGCGCCCGACACCTGGTACTGGGTGGCCCGGCGGCGGCCGGGCCCGAGATGCTGACGGGTGTTATGTATTATTATACACTGAGTACTGAACGCCCGAGTCCGTCACCTCTCTCCAGGTGCGTCGTTCGCTACTCAGCATCTTGCGCCAGCTATGCTCTCCTAGATTCGCAATACGTCAAGTGCGAGAGCTCTATCTCTATCTCTCTGAAATGTCCTCTTTCTCGCTCTGTCCTCTTTCTCGCTCTGTCCTCTTTCTCGCTCTGTCCTCTTTCTCGCTCTGGAAATCTACGTCACAAATCGACGCCGAGTGGGATTAC
Organism: Trametes pubescens; assembly: GCA_001895945.1. Taxonomy (NCBI): domain Eukaryota; kingdom Fungi; phylum Basidiomycota; class Agaricomycetes; order Polyporales; family Polyporaceae; genus Trametes; species Trametes pubescens. Next base: position 11,009 of record MNAD01000792.1, read on the forward strand.
CGCTATGCCGCCTCGTATCCACAGAGCTCGATCACGGAGGTCAATATCATGAGTCTGGACAAGACAGCAGCGCCCTGGAGAGGATGAGATAGCATTTTTTGTGGGTACGAGGATGATGCAGACAAGGCAGAGACTCGGACCATGTAAGCACCGCGTCAAATTGCACTTGAGTTCATCTCTGACCGGGACGGTTTATCTAAGCTTCTACATGGGTACGCTGGGAGGATGTGAAGAGGTTCGTGTGTCCCCAGCACACTCTTAAAGCAGACAATGACTTATGACCACCGCCAGTCCTACAAGATCGGTCCACAGGCTCAAGATCAGTCCTTGGGCACCCCTTCAACAAACCCTTGCTGGTGAGTTGCTCCCCTCACGACTCCTCTATGACTAAGTGGCAGGACGACTCTCAACAGCTATTCCTGCCGCCATTCACAATTCGTCGAGACGGGAAACCGGACCCGTGTGATACGATGCGGGCACGATGTTCACTTTGCAAAGCACGCCCCGCATCAGGAGTGCGTGATCATGGATTCCCCTGGCTGATACAGATATTGCTGCGATGGTTTGTATACAGCATTACAGGTGCGTACTAACCGACCATGGCTTTGTGTACGGTTCGTGCTCACCTGCGGTCCCAGGCAGAGATAAAGCCGGAGTGCAGACGTATGTGTATTCGAGCTGCACGTATGTCTCCATCTTTTTGTGCATCTCTACCGCTCTGCATGCTCACGGAGCTTGTCGTACTGGAGAAACCCAGGCCACCCCCGATCCCTCTGCGCGGCATCACAAACTCGGGCGCGACGGCTCAGGCGAGAACCCCTAGTACACCCCTACACAACACGGATAGTCTAATCGTTTGCCGGAGTTACCTAAGAAAGCCGCTCGCCGGATCGCTTGGGGCGAGGGGTACAAGTTCGAATTCGATCCATCCGTCGACGAGCGGCTCTAGGGCGGCGTCGCCTGGCTCCACTGGCAGCTTGTGCCCATCCGGCTCTCGTCTAAGTGCCTGTGATGCACCTCTTCCATCCTCGTGCCCGGCTTCCACATCCAAGGAAGTTCATGCCACCGCTCACCCGACGCTCCCTCGTGTGCGCTCTGTGCCTCCGCCGTGTTCGGCTCCTAACCCCCGCGAACACCACGCCAAGCACGAGTGCCGCTCCATCCCCGACTTCAGTCAAACCCCATCCCGAGCCGCATCCATCCGCTGAGGATCTTCACGCCTCGACTCAGGCTCTTGTTCCGATCGTGATCTCGAAAGTCTTAGTGTGCCCGATCTCCGGCTCGTATCTGGTCGATACTTGTACCGATTAGCGCACCTGAGAGGAAGCCGGACACAGACCGCGTTCTACGTATTCCGGCTACTCTCTCCTCATGCGCCATCATTGCCTGCGACCCCGCCAATTTCGGGGACCTCCATCCCGACCCCCATTCTGCGGGACTCCACGTTCAAGCGGTCACTTGCATCCTAGTGGAGACGGTTTGGAGGTCAGAGTTGTCCCAGAGTCCAAGGCCTTGCCGGGGTCGGATCTGGTTGCGAGTGCAGATACGCATTCTGTTGTATATTGGATCTTCCGCTGAACTGTGTGCCTGTATTCCACCAGTCGGCGCCATCGCCTTATGTGTAGGAGTTCCAGTCTGAAGTCGACATATCCGAGTGTATCGATGTGTGGTGCATATCAAAGTAGCGATACAGCTCTTGCTTGTACAGTCTAGCAGTGCAGATCTACCTAGGGTATGAGCCAACAATTGCAAATCTGGCTCTGAGTGGTGGGTCAGGTTGACTCCGGCCACAAGCCTGAGGTGCAGCAGTCTCGTGAGGATCTCACCTAGTAGGTCCGGGGTGCTGGTGAGAAATCCGCAGTTAGGGCCACATCTGTGCGCGCCGCATGTGACATCTGTAGAAGTGGGCCCGGGCGAACTTCATACAATATGACGAAGGTAGAACAATGCCTCACTGCTCAGGCATGCGGCGGCCGATTGGAGATATGTGGACAGAAATGACTATACAATTGCCATCCATCCGGTTGGTTACACAGTGTACATACGAGGGAAGATATCCGAGGTCATCGCATACAACATCACAGTCCTGGTACTATCGGGGGAGGGTTGGAGGTTGTGCATGTGTTCGGTCACGCACGTATCACCGCATTCGTACCATGCAGCGTACTAATCATGAGACCGGTGGCAACACATATGTGTCTATCTCCGCAGGTGGGCATGGCGCGAGCCGCACATACGGCGCCCGGGGGCTGCTGATCCTGGGCTCCGGCTTGTGCAACGCCACATTCATGGCTTGAAAAAAGTTCTGGATTGACAACACGGGGGCGGCGTAAGCAACAGTATGCGAGAACTAAAGTGATTAACGCACCAGTCCGAGTATGTAGCGGCGTCGGATGCTAGGCAAGATCAAGCTCTCGCGCTCGTAGCCAGCCTCGAAGTGGTAACCTGCACCGGGCTGGGTGAGGCGACTTCGCCGATGTGGATTCATCGTGAAGACAAAGGGATCCGTAGGAACAGTGACGACGACGTCATTGGCGCGTGTCCCCGCGAACACAAACTCGAGCTTGATCTTGTCCGTCGAGACTGCTGGAGGAACCATGAAGAGGTAGTTCCTCAGCAGCGCCTCCACGCGGAAATTGTCAGTCACAGGTGTGGCTACACCCCCAATGATTCCCTTCTGGAACATGTTGATGAGCTTAGCAGGCAGAAAGGAAAGGCTGCAGCCTGTAAAGTTGAGTGAGCGGAGTTGTCCACATTTACGGAGAATATTGAATGGCAGTCAGACACTGACCAGAGTCCAAGAGCACATAGAAAGGCTCCGTATACTTCTCTTTGACGACCCATTCTTCGCGGCGTACCCATTTTCCAACCGGGAACCTTGCGGGCAGCAGTGGTTTTTCGAAGCGCGATAGGCGGACCTCCTTGACACACACGCTCCAGCCCAACTCCGGGGAAGAAGGCATTTGTGTGACAGCGATTGCAGGAGACCATTTCGGCACTTTGGGGCAAGGCCACGTGTTGAACGATGTCCAGCTCGGCCTGCGAAAACGTCAGTTGGACACGCTTCCACGCTCTGAGTCAAGCCTCAGCAAAAATGAGAACGCACCATCTCTGCCTCCCCTCTTGTGTAAATTCTGGCCAGACCATGCGAAAATAGAGGATAATCCCCGCCTCATTCTACGCGGAGTGGAGATATTAGTGAAATTACACTCAGGAGTACGAATTTAAGCAACGTACTGATTCCGATGGCACAAGCCTTCCTTGCTCAATTAATGCATAGAGAAAACTCTGTAAATGTGTTACAAAGGAGCCTTGATCACAATGGATTACACGAACTGGGGCAGTTTGAACGGTGTGGCCTTGGGCAATGAATCCGCCTTGACGGCTGTGCGCAGATGTATGAGCAAAACAATCATGCAAACGGAATTTGCAACCTACTTTTCGAGGTTGAGCCCCAAGATTCCATTGAAAGCAAAGGTCGTCATCTTCGCATCCACAGCATAGGCTGCACCGAAAGGAAATGTGATCTGAGGACCACCGGTGGCCCAGCTATGTGACCCCCAATCGTATGCATGTACGAAGTTGCATTGATCAGGACGGGATTGCAGCGTGAGAACTGGGTTCGGAATTACCGTTAATGCCCGCTTCACATTCAAGATGCAAGTAGAAAACTTACGTGCAGCAGCGTTATTGCCGTATCTAACACGCCCGGTCCAAACGGCGATTGGCGTTATGTCCTCAGAGAACATCTCATCGGGATTAGACGGCGGAATCAAAGTTGGATAGTACTGGTGGTTGAGCATTCCCCTGCCCGGGGAAATCCAGGGATCGACGCGTGGATCATCCGCCGGATGACGGGATTCCTGGTATTCACGCCAACTACAGATTATGTAGTTGAAGGGTTTTACGCAGATATCGGCGGTATTTATCGTCTCGAATGTCATGTCACGTTCGTTCGGGGGAGCTCCTTGGAGTAGACGACGATGATGTTGGATGGCTGCCCAGCTATCAAAATATGTTAATGACTGTTTGACAAAACATGAACAGCTCCTTACGTAGTAGAAGATGCTAGATACGTGAATAATATTGATTGAGTAAATTATACGCAGGCTAAGGACTCGGAGCAGAAACCGTTGTACTTCACCTGTGTCGATAAGGAATGTGAAGGAATCGGAATGTGTTGTTCTGCCAGACGATAATTGCAAGTGGGTTGGGACATGCTGTCGTATCTTCTGTATGCAATATAAGCTAGTGCGGCCGTCAGTTATGTATTGACAAGACCTACAAGCTGTGCGGTGTAGTATTGATTTCTCCAACTGGAAGCTGAAATTGGAACGATGTGATTGTTCTCTGCGTAGGTACCGACGTGGAAGCCGGGATATGCTGGTGCGTAGTTGACTGCCACAGGTGGCGGAAAGACTGCTGACGCCGTAGGGCCCGCTGCGGGAACGGACGGAGCACGAGTATCAGTGGTGTAACCAGCCTGCACACCATGTGTCAGTCTCTTTCAATGCAGAGCTAGACACTGCGCGAACCGGATGATAGCTTGACGAGGACTGCGATGATTGCGCCTGCGTGGCGGCATATTGCGGCAGTACCTCGGCCACGCTATTGTTCGCAGCTGATATCGTCTCTGCCCAGTATTGCTCAGCCTGTGTGACGGTGATCATGCTTTGCCTGACCATGTCTGCAATAAGCTTGGATCGACCCAAGTGTCAAGAGGCATCCAGTATGAGCAAGTAGGGGGGACGTACCCGCTGAGCTGCACTAGCAGGATCAGGCGCGCTGAGATTGACAACAAATTGAGGGTTACGTCGATTTGAGGATGACATGGAGACGGATCGAGACAGCACGGTATCGGTTAGTGGGGGCAAAGACTCGGCGGGGAGATGAGTGAGTGAGATTTTATGCATGCACACCATGTACCTTCGAATGGTTCAGAGTTTGGGGAGTTCCTCAGCCGGAGCAAGAGACAATAGTGCTCCGGCTCATGGTGTATGATGCACGGACACACAAAGCGACCCTGGGAGCGAGCAGATAGTAGAGCCCGCACGCGGAGAGCCGTCATGGCCGATGCATCCCACGCGCAGGCTTCCCATCAGGATGCGGTGGTTCTCTCCCTTGGGGAATTCACGGCGACCATGTGTGGCTCAGGCTTTTTGCAGTGCTTCTCCAGGTGCATGGCGCACCGTGAGTGGTCGAAGAAAGCGAGCCATGTGCACGCTGTGAGAGCTCGCGAAGGAGTCAAGTGAACCGTATTGTCTTTTTCTTGTTCGCATGTCAAGTGATGACGTCGCCACTAGTATGATGTGGTCAGGGTGACATATGTGGGGTCTTGTTCTAGACATACCACCTGAGCTGATGGCAATGGAGTCATGGACCCTATGACTATTTCGATTGTCTATCGGACGGTGACATTCCATCTTCAGGGGAGAGCCTGAGATAGTAGTGTGTGCGTGCCATGACTCGGCAGCTTGCGCGCAGCACGGCGATATGGCGAATGCTACAGGTATACGTAGAGTGAGCAGCGAGTCGACTCGGACCAGATACCGCGTCGGAATGTATCATTGTGACAGAGACGTCTCAGATAACTTACTAGTTGCGAAGCACTCCTAGGCTGACTCGGACGTGGACAAACCTTGGCTCAATGTTAGCGCCCATAAATGTTTGCGGGTGTTTGGCATACCGGCGCACACCGCACGGCTCCCGCTCAGTTTGCTCGACCGCCACAGTCAACTTTCTAGGTCGCCTTCACTCTCTCCCTCGCTCCGGGGTGTCAGACGCACCACCACACACGTGCGGATTCAAAGTGGTGATGGCCGCATGACCTCCAATTTCCTTGCCACGACGTCTATGAAGAAGAAGATTGTGGAAGGTTTCGGCGAAGAGGGATTTGACGACGAGCAGCCGCAGGACTTGTTAACAGTGAACAACACTGACTTCGACCCGGCCGCTGAGTTTGATCACGGAGATCAAGATGATCAGTGGGCACAAGACAGCAAGCACGCCCCGCTGGAGGATTGTGAGTTCCCCTTGGCTGACAATTTCATGTGCTCACCACAATATATGATAGTTTATGTACGGTCGCACAGGTGCGTAACCGACCATGGCTTCATGCGCGGCTCGCGCTCACCTGCAGCCCCAGGCAGAGATGAAGCCGGGGTGCAGTGGCTTCGAATTATGTGTATTCGAGCTGCACGTACGTCTTCGTCTTGTTGCGCATCTCTACCGCACTGCATGCTGACGGAGCGTGCGATGTCAGAGAGTACCAGGCCAGCCCCCTATCCCTCTGCGCGGCGATACGAGCTCCGGCACTACCGCTCAGGCGAGGCCGAGACGGACGTCTACGTCCCACCCCAAGAAGCGCCAACGGCCCCGTGAAGAGCACTCAAACGCCCCTTCCTCGTCCACAAACTCTGCCTCAAGACGCTTGCGTGCACACCACGAACCCTCCAAATCCAAGTGTAAGAGTCGCGACGCGAATGCTACAGGCGCGGAGGCGTCTTTGTCGTCCACCGCGGCACCGTCCCGACCCCCAAAATGGCCTGCATCTCCATATGACGCAGACAGTCCTGCACGAGAGTCACCCAAGAAAGCCGCTCGCCGGAGCACGTCGGACGAGGGGTACAAGTCCGAATTCGACCACTCCATCGACGAGCTCGTCAGCACCGTCAAAACGAGCGGCTTTAGGACATCATCGCCTGGCCCTAGCTCGCGCGCTGCTTCCACATCCAAGGCTTGGACCACCGCCCACCCCACACTCCCGAGCGTGCGCTCTGCACCGAAGTTGTTTGTGGCTAAACCCGCGAATACGATTGGGTGCACGAGTGTCGCCCCATCCTCGACTTCAGTCAAGCCCCGTCCCGAGGGACATCCAACAATAGTGGGTTTCCATACATTGGCTCGGACTCCAGATCCGCCTCCGAGCCCGAAAGCCCCAGTGCGCCTGGCGGTCTCCAGTTCGAATCCGGTCGATACGCCGTCTAGCGCACCCAAGGAGAAGCCGAGCACGGAGCGTCGCTTTATATTTTGGTCGCCCCCTCGTGTGCCATCCTCGCCCGCGACCCCGTCGGCTTCTGGAACCTCTCTTCCGGTCCCCATTCCCCGGCGCCCAGGTGCAAATGGAGGCTCGCAGGCCGGTTCGTCGA
>MNAD01000797.1:0-12985 GCA_001895945.1 Trametes pubescens
AGCGCGCGGGGGGAGAGACCTGTAGAACGTCTGGTGCATTTCGTGGGCGTTAAGGCCACTCGTTACTTCGGGGTCACATCGGGTCACCTTGTGCCTGTCGGCTGTTACTCCGAGTTACGCTTTTTGTCATAGTCTACTCGTCATGAAATAGCAGAAAGCTTCTCCGCCGCATCTGGCAAGTCTCCGCCTTCGCAAATCTAGGCGATTCGACCCTATCATGAGTACAACTGACGACGAAACCTACTGGGACGCCTTTGGAGACGATCCCTACGATGATGAACTAGAGCTCGACCCCCTAGACGCCAATTCTCATGCTCCTGAGCCGAATTTGCCATTTATCCCTGCCCCTCAGTCCTCGGCGGCCTCGTTCTATGGCGTCTATACAGCATCCAAGCGAGCCTCCTTTCCGCACGGTAGCGCAAACCTCGAAACTCGTGTCGTGAACACTATGGCATTCATGCAAGCTCAAGGGCTAAACTTGGAGCTATTCATGGAGGCCGTATTTTGGGGAGATTCGGACTGCACAGCCAACTACACAATATCATATGAGCGCACCGTCTTCATGCGGAGCCCTACGCTATTGAGCGTCTTGAGCAATTGGTGGTGTCCGCCGACTAAGGAATCGTCAGGCGGAGGGGCGGCCATGAAGGAGTTCCTCGTGTTGCGGGTTGGAGAGCTACTGGTTGAAGAGCTCGAAGAGGTCGCGCGTACTGAGCTCCGCCCCCCTGCGGATGCGCTCTCTGCGGCAAACCTGACATCAATCAATTTCCGCGACGTGGGGACCCGTATACAGAGCACGCACGCCCCGAACCTCTGGCTACTTCTACAGCAGCTCGCCTGGTCCCCGCGGCAAAGAAAAGAAAATACTCAAAAGAATCCATTCCATGTAGGTGTTGAGCTCGCCGCATTCCACATTTCTGCACAACCCTTACACTTCCCCTTACAGGTCATCCTCACCATTATCACCATGCTCGCATACTCTCGCTCGCACAAATCATCGCGCCTCACGATGGTCTGGTCAATCTTCCTGAAGGCATGCGGCTTGCCTGCTCGCGCGTTCGACACTCTGCACGCACTCGGTATCACAATGAGCCATAAATGGACTGCAAACACGTTCAAGGCGATCGCAGAGAGCGCAAAAGGGGACACACGGCTCGACGTCCAACTGCGTCGACTACTCGGGTCACACGATAACCTCAACATCCCGATGCGTGTCTTCTCACAGCGGTCCCATAACCTAAACCATTTCATCAACGCATCCGCCGCTACCATCTGGATCCTGCCCGAGTCCGCCTTCCTACCTCCTGACATCTCTAGCAAAGTCAAGGAGGCACGGAGAGTGGCCGCGCAGGCATCCGAAGCATTCCCACTTGAAGATTTGTACCTGGGCGAGGAAGACGCCGCCGCGCGCATGCATGCCCAAGGCCGCCACCGCATCCTTCGCTTCCTCCTCGACTCTCCCGCCTTCGCAGAATATTCCCATCGTGATGATCCACTCTTCGCGCCGCCACCGCCGACAGATCTGCTCCCTTGTGGCGTGGATCATGTGGTAACACAGCACATCCTCGAAACGGTCGAGGTCGACGAGAGCAGCTACGATGGTACAGATCAGCTCATGAACAAGATTTGGCTCGAGCAGATGGGGTGGGGCTCCGATGAAGAAAAGCGACGCACCGGCATGGAAAGGCTTCTGGTCTGGGCTGGTGATCAGCTGACGGTCGACCGCATCCGCGGCCTTGCTCGGTACCGCCATGATGACCCGAACTCCTTCGCGCGGATGGACTGGGTTGAGCCCGTCTTTGGATGGTTCCATGCAACCATGGTGTTCGCAAATTCGCTTCACGCTCAGTATCTGGGGACCTCTGCAGGGATCGGGCTACGCAAGGCATTCGAAACACTCAGCCGGAAGGGGCTGATGAAGCAGGAGACTAAAGGGGTATTCTGGCACCACCTCGACGAGGCACTGTGGCACGTAGGGGAAGCGAACTTCCTCGCGCTTTGGGCGGAGGTCGGAGAGGTTTCGGCGCATGCCGAGCTTGCTTCAAAGTCGCCGCAGGAGCTCATTACAATTCTGGATACTATACACAAGAAGCACGCGTCGCGCGCGGCAGTAACGGACCTGGAGAATGCAGCAGCGGAAGAACAGGACGAGGTCAAGCGGCAAATGGTCATGCTGAGTGCTGACCTCTTGCCGTACTTCGATCTTCGGGAGGCGATGAAGATCGGCGATGTCGGTCGGATGGAAGACCTACTTCCAACAATGCTGTTCCGCTTTGCGGGAGGCGGGAACCACAAGTACGCCGTGGAGATACTTGAGCTCATATACAAACTACGAACAGAGTGGCCGGACGAGTTACGGTGAGTGCAGCGGCAGAGACTCGTACTAGGCGCTGGGGGACTTATCCTTCTCTAGGACATATATCCGCAAGCACTGCTGGCTTGTCAATCTTACAGGCAAGCGAGATGGATTTCTTGCAGTGGATCTAGCACAAGAGCACAATATCAAAGACATCAAGGCAAGTGCCATTGTACTAGCCAGTGCTTAGCACATCACTGACCTTCTGAAGTTTAGGTCACTTGGAGATCATTTGGGCCAGGCGCAACATTCGCATACATACAGAAGATATCGCCTGCAATTCCGGTCCTGCGCGCGCTGAAAGCGAACCTTGCGTCGCAATTCCCGAGCGTCCTCACACGCGGTACGCGGCACAGCAGTCCGTCCAAAGACGCGGACGTCGAACGCATAATTAGTATGTTTCGAGAATCGCACGTCCTCGAGTTTGATGCGATGAGAACCATAAAGGGCGGACAGACGGACCACGCACCTGACGTCGTTTCCGCGGGGTCAGTACAAATCCACACGGACCGTGTAGTAGAGCGTTGGTGGGCCGACCGTGATTTTCCGAGAGCCACTACCGAGATCTATAGCTTGAACGAATGAATACAATGTCATTGTACTGTCTACGTCGCTGACAACATATGAACATCATCCTCAGAGGGCGTGTGTGTGCGTTCAAGGGATGGGGGGGGTAAAGTTGACAGTCAAGGATGTAGATGATGTCGGACGATCCCTCGCTCACGCTCTCGTAGACACCTGCTTTGTATTGCCTACCATAGGGCCAGGCCCTCGAGGGCAATAAACGAGGATACAAAGAAAGAAAGAAAGGATGTAGATGTAGCGAGAACGGGCCCGGGTTGAGTGCGGGGTTTGCGCGGCCGAGCGCGCGGCTGTGTTTTGGGCGGCAGCGCTGCTTCTGCGCTTGCACCCTCGCTCACATTGTTCTCCTTGTCGCAGTTCTTGAGCTTCTTACTGGGTGCTGACGAGTCGATGTCCGCACGTTTGCGCTTCAGGATCGGAACCACTGGCATCTGTATAGGTTTTCGCTTGAGGATCGCCCGAGCCTCCTTCGCCGCCTCGCCGCCTGCTTTCTTGATGCCTCTCTGCTGCTTTCGGAACACCTTCTCCTCCTTCTCGACACGAGCCTTCTCGTCTGCTTCCGCTTTCTTCAACAGGGCCACCTTCTTCCGTTCAGCAGCCTCATCAGCCTTTCGCATCTTTGATAGCTCACGCTCGACTGCTTTAGCCTTTGCATCACTCTCCTTCTGCGCCGCCTTCCTATCTCGCTCGATCTCCTTCGCTTTCCTCTCAGACTCCCTTTCTGCCAGCTTCTCCAACTGCTCGCGCTCCTTGGCCTCCTTGTCCGCCTTCACTGCATCTGCCTTCGCCTTCGCCGCTGCGATCTTGGGGAGCATGCGCCCTCGGTCGAAGTCATGCAACAACTCGAGGACGTCAGCGCCGTGGTGCTTGGCAAGCAACCAGCGAAGCCCGCCCAAGTCCGCCACTGTCGCAAAGCTGGTGCGCGACGAGAGTGTTGCGAGGACTGCATCGGGGAGTATGCCGGACGGGCCGAATGGCTGATGCGAGTACGAGGTACGCCATGTCTTGTATCTCCAAGCTTGTAGAAGCTTTCGCACTTGCTGCTCGTCGTCCTCAGGGCGGGTCGCTCGAAGATACATGCGCCAGTTTGTCGGCGAGAACACGTCAACTATGGAAGCCTGAGGTACGCTTGGCTCGCTCGCAGCACCTTGGGAGGTCATGGTAACGACAGCAGCAGGATTCGAAGAGGTGTGAGTCGTGGAGGCGAGGTCTTGCGCTGCGGCACGCTTTCGCTCGGTACAGAAGTCGCAGCAGTCTCCTGTGGGAGCTGATTGAATGATGAATCAGCGATACGGCCTCATGATAGATGGGAGCACGGTACGCACCTCTGCGCGCTGGCGGATTATCGAAGTACTCATCGGCGATATTGCGGCGACAGCTATCAGGTGGAGGGTCTGCCCAACGGCGAAGACCTGGATCTATTTCCTTGACGTATACAACCGGCGCACCCTCTTGGCGAGTCTGCTTGCCCTTTTCCTGGAAGACCGTTGGCTGAATGAGCAATATAGCGCGGGCCTTAATGTCCGGATGGCGACCAGCACGTCCTGCACGCTGCATCCACACAGACAGGGATTCCGGTGCCATGAACTGGACGACCTGTTCGATGTCCGGGATATCGCAACCCTGGTACAAAGCGTCAGCGCAGTTGCTTATTGGTGAGTTGGACATGTACACACCATTCCTGCGGCCTCCGTGGTTAAAAGTATGTCTATACGCCCCTCTTGGAAGTCACGCATGACTAGCTCCTTCGCAAGTGTACTGCGGCGCGAATTGTACACCTTCACTCGGGCTTGCATCGACGGAGATAGCTTCCGGGTGAGCCACCGCCAAGCCTTCATCGACACCATGATGTCGTCAAAGAACATGAACGTCCTTGTCAGTGGGTCGTCCAAAGTGCTCTCGTAGCCGCCAGCCTCGCGCGGCGCTGCCGCAGTCTGCACCATGCTCGGTGCCTCTGGGGTGGGGTCACCGGCCATGGACTGCCCGGTCTCCTGAGATGCTTCATGCATGTCACGTATCCCGGATGCCGTTCTTGCATCTTGGGTCTGATTGTCCGCAGCGCTTGACAAGCTAGCCTGGCGCAGCGCGGTCCTCGCGTCGCTCTCCTCGTTCCTCGTGTCGCTCTCCTCGTTCCTCTCCTCGTCGCTCGCCTTAGGCAGTGTCATGTCCGGCATCGCCACGCCTGTATTGGTGGCTGGCTGTCTCGCGCTCGAGGACGCCTCCCCCCCGCCCGTCTTCCTCGATGGCACCAAGAAGCCCAGGGCTTCCATGTCAGACTTCCCGGCCGCCATTCGGCGAACCTCCCACGCGATGTTGTGCCGGTCATTTCCGACGTTGAGATGGAAGGATTGGGATGGGTTAATATGAAGGGCGGTGCGAACGGCGGCGAGAGCGGCCGGGTTCATGGTGGCTGATGTAGCACATACGGATGTGTTCATTGTAAGAAGGGCGCGAGCTACGTCCAGTTGCGAGTACTCAGGACGGAAATCACTTCCCCACTGGGTGATACAGTGTGCTTCATCGACGATGAGCGCTAGGATGCGCTTCATGAACTTCGGGTCGCCAAAGAGCATGCGGAGAGGGCTCTCTCTCGAAACTAGTAGCTTGGGGCCCACTATGATGATTGAATATTTGCCCCGCGCAATATCCTGCTGGGCGAAAATTTGAGGGCTGCGCGAGCACAAGATGACATTCAATGGCAGACGGACCTCGCAGAGTTCTTGCGTACATGTTTCACCATTAACGGCGGCGGCGGTTATCTCCATTCTATTGAAGCGTTTAGCCTGTTTGCTTCAGTGCACACCCTTATTTTGATAACTGCATGTGTTCTCACTTGGTCGGCCTCGAGTGCATTAAGAGGAGATACTATTATGATTATTCTCCTTCGTGACTGGGGTACCAGTAAAGGGAGTACAAAAGGTAATGTCTTTCCCCAGCCCGTCCCTGCTATGCTCGTAGTGTCCAACCCCAGAAGTATACACTCCGCAAGGTCTAGCTGCTCGGGGAACGGTGTGAGGCCCGTCCGTCTCTTGCATTCCTCCGACATGAGCTGCCGTGTGACTTCAGAGTTGTAATGTTTCTTCTTGAGGGCTTCTGCGCGAGCTGCGGCTAGGAACGCATACGAGTGGGCGCGGGCCTTCGCGTGTGCGTCCGCTCGAGAGGCGACGGAAGAGGGAGACGGCGCGGACATTAGACGTTGATATTGTGTTGATTAGACATATCTAGGTAAGCCAGAGGGAGTGACAGGATGGTACGCGAGTTGTCGGTCGATGAGGTAGAGAGAGCGTCGCGTCGCGGACTTCACCGCGCAAAAGCACGCGTCGAGGCTGACACACTGGGATGACAAAATCCACGTGGGGGGCCTGGATTTGTGACTGGGAGTAACGAGTGGCCGTTTTGGGCCCGAAATGCACCAGACCTTCTGGCGCACGGTCAAGTTAGCGCCAGAAGGTGTGGTGGCGCACGGTCAAGTTAGCGCCAGAAGGTGTGGGAACGAGACTAGCGGGCGACATCAGAACACCCCCGCCGCAATCAGGAGAAACATAATTACGGACAATACTCTGGATCAGGCACGCTTATCTCCTGTTCACACAGCGCGATGGCGTGCACCCGTGCACCCGGTGGTCGATTACAGCCGCGCCCTAGTCTCGTTCCCACACCTTCTGGCGCTAACTTGACCGTGCGCCAGAAGGTCTGGTGCATTTCGGGCCCAAAACGGCCACTCGTTACTCCCAGTCACAAATCCAGGCCCCCCACGTGGATTTTGTCATCCCAGTGTGTCAGCCTCGACGCGTGCTTTTGCGCGGTGAAGTCCGCGACGCGACGCTCTCTCTACCTCATCGACCGACAACTCGCGTACCATCCTGTCACTCCCTCTGGCTTACCTAGATATGTCTAATCAACACAATATCAACGTCTAATGTCCGCGCCGTCTCCCTCTTCCGTCGCCTCTCGAGCGGACGCACACGCGAAGGCCCGCGCCCACTCGTATGCGTTCCTAGCCGCAGCTCGCGCAGAAGCCCTCAAGAAGAAACATTACAACTCTGAAGTCACACGGCAGCTCATGTCGGAGGAATGCAAGAGACGGACGGGCCTCACACCGTTCCCCGAGCAGCTAGACCTTGCGGAGTGTATACTTCTGGGGTTGGACACTACGAGCATAGCAGGGACGGGCTGGGGAAAGACATTACCTTTTGTACTCCCTTTACTGGTACCCCAGTCACGAAGGAGAATAATCATAATAGTATCTCCTCTTAATGCACTCGAGGCCGACCAAGTGAGAACACATGCAGTTATCAAAATAAGGGTGTGCACTGAAGCAAACAGGCTAAACGCTTCAATAGAATGGAGATAACCGCCGCCGCCGTTAATGGTGAAACATGTACGCAAGAACTCTGCGAGGTCCGTCTGCCATTGAATGTCATCTTGTGCTCGCGCAGCCCTCAAATTTTCGCCCAGCAGGATATTGCGCGGGGCAAATATTCAATCATCATAGTGGGCCCCAAGCTACTAGTTTCGAGAGAGAGCCCTCTCCGCATGCTCTTTGGCGACCCGAAGTTCATGAAGCGCATCCTAGCGCTCATCGTCGATGAAGCACACTGTATCACCCAGTGGGGAAGTGATTTCCGTCCTGAGTACTCGCAACTGGACGTAGCTCGCGCCCTTCTTACAATGAACACATCCGTATGTGCTACATCAGCCACCATGAACCCGGCCGCTCTCGCCGCCGTTCGCACCGCCCTTCATATTAACCCATCCCAATCCTTCCATCTCAACGTCGGAAATGACCGGCACAACATCGCGTGGGAGGTTCGCCGAATGGCGGCCGGGAAGTCTGACATGGAAGCCCTGGGCTTCTTGGTGCCATCGAGGAAGACGGGCGGGGGGGAGGCGTCCTCGAGCGCGAGACAGCCAGCCACCAATACAGGCGTGGCGATGCCGGACATGACACTGCCTAAGGCGAGCGACGAGGAGAGGAACGAGGAGAGCGACACGAGGAACGAGGAGAGCGACGCGAGGACCGCGCTGCGCCAGGCTAGCTTGTCAAGCGCTGCGGACAATCAGACCCAAGATGCAAGAACGGCATCCGGGATACGTGACATGCATGAAGCATCTCAGGAGACCGGGCAGTCCATGGCCGGTGACCCCACCCCAGAGGCACCGAGCATGGTGCAGACTGCGGCAGCGCCGCGCGAGGCTGGCGGCTACGAGAGCACTTTGGACGACCCACTGACAAGGACGTTCATGTTCTTTGACGACATCATGGTGTCGATGAAGGCTTGGCGGTGGCTCACCCGGAAGCTATCTCCGTCGATGCAAGCCCGAGTGAAGGTGTACAATTCGCGCCGCAGTACACTTGCGAAGGAGCTAGTCATGCGTGACTTCCAAGAGGGGCGTATAGACATACTTTTAACCACGGAGGCCGCAGGAATGGTGTGTACATGTCCAACTCACCAATAAGCAACTGCGCTGACGCTTTGTACCAGGGTTGCGATATCCCGGACATCGAACAGGTCGTCCAGTTCATGGCACCGGAATCCCTGTCTGTGTGGATGCAGCGTGCAGGACGTGCTGGTCGCCATCCGGACATTAAGGCCCGCGCTATATTGCTCATTCAGCCAACGGTCTTCCAGGAAAAGGGCAAGCAGACTCGCCAAGAGGGTGCGCCGGTTGTATACGTCAAGGAAATAGATCCAGGTCTTCGCCGTTGGGCAGACCCTCCACCTGATAGCTGTCGCCGCAATATCGCCGATGAGTACTTCGATAATCCGCCAGCGCGCAGAGGTGCGTACCGTGCTCCCATCTATCATGAGGCCGTATCGCTGATTCATCATTCAATCAGCTCCCACAGGAGACTGCTGCGACTTCTGTACCGAGCGAAAGCGTGCCGCAGCGCAAGACCTCGCCTCCACGACTCACACCTCTTCGAATCCTGCTGCTGTCGTTACCATGACCTCCCAAGGTGCTGCGAGCGAGCCAAGCGTACCTCAGGCTTCCATAGTTGACGTGTTCTCGCCGACAAACTGGCGCATGTATCTTCGAGCGACCCGCCCTGAGGACGACGAGCAGCAAGTGCGAAAGCTTCTACAAGCTTGGAGATACAAGACATGGCGTACCTCGTACTCGCATCAGCCATTCGGCCCGTCCGGCATACTCCCCGATGCAGTCCTCGCAACACTCTCGTCGCGCACCAGCTTTGCGACAGTGGCGGACTTGGGCGGGCTTCGCTGGTTGCTTGCCAAGCACCACGGCGCTGACGTCCTCGAGTTGTTGCATGACTTCGACCGAGGGCGCATGCTCCCCAAGATCGCAGCGGCGAAGGCGAAGGCAGATGCAGTGAAGGCGGACAAGGAGGCCAAGGAGCGCGAGCAGTTGGAGAAGCTGGCAGAAAGGGAGTCTGAGAGGAAAGCGAAGGAGATCGAGCGAGATAGGAAGGCGGCGCAGAAGGAGAGTGATGCAAAGGCTAAAGCAGTCGAGCGTGAGCTATCAAAGATGCGAAAGGCTGATGAGGCTGCTGAACGGAAGAAGGTGGCCCTGTTGAAGAAAGCGGAAGCAGACGAGAAGGCTCGTGTCGAGAAGGAGGAGAAGGTGTTCCGAAAGCAGCAGAGAGGCATCAAGAAAGCAGGCGGCGAGGCGGCGAAGGAGGCTCGGGCGATCCTCAAGCGAAAACCTATACAGATGCCAGTGGTTCCGATCCTGAAGCGCAAACGTGCGGACATCGACTCGTCAGCACCCAGTAAGAAGCTCAAGAACTGCGACAAGGAGAACAATGTGAGCGAGGGTGCAAGCGCAGAAGCAGCGCTGCCGCCCAAAACACAGCCGCGCGCTCGGCCGCGCAAACCCCGCACTCAACCCGGGCCCGTTCTCGCTACATCTACATCCTTTCTTTCTTTCTTTGTATCCTCGTTTATTGCCCTCGAGGGCCTGGCCCTATGGTAGGCAATACAAAGCAGGTGTCTACGAGAGCGTGAGCGAGGGATCGTCCGACATCATCTACATCCTTGACTGTCAACTTTACCCCCCCCATCCCTTGAACGCACACACACGCCCTCTGAGGATGATGTTCATATGTTGTCAGCGACGTAGACAGTACAATGACATTGTATTCATTCGTTCAAGCTATAGATCTCGGTAGTGGCTCTCGGAAAATCACGGTCGGCCCACCAACGCTCTACTACACGGTCCGTGTGGATTTGTACTGACCCCGCGGAAACGACGTCAGGTGCGTGGTCCGTCTGTCCGCCCTTTATGGTTCTCATCGCATCAAACTCGAGGACGTGCGATTCTCGAAACATACTAATTATGCGTTCGACGTCCGCGTCTTTGGACGGACTGCTGTGCCGCGTACCGCGTGTGAGGACGCTCGGGAATTGCGACGCAAGGTTCGCTTTCAGCGCGCGCAGGACCGGAATTGCAGGCGATATCTTCTGTATGTATGCGAATGTTGCGCCTGGCCCAAATGATCTCCAAGTGACCTAAACTTCAGAAGGTCAGTGATGTGCTAAGCACTGGCTAGTACAATGGCACTTGCCTTGATGTCTTTGATATTGTGCTCTTGTGCTAGATCCACTGCAAGAAATCCATCTCGCTTGCCTGTAAGATTGACAAGCCAGCAGTGCTTGCGGATATATGTCCTAGAGAAGGATAAGTCCCCCAGCGCCTAGTACGAGTCTCTGCCGCTGCACTCACCGTAACTCGTCCGGCCACTCTGTTCGTAGTTTGTATATGAGCTCAAGTATCTCCACGGCGTACTTGTGGTTCCCGCCTCCCGCAAAGCGGAACAGCATTGTTGGAAGTAGGTCTTCCATCCGACCGACATCGCCGATCTTCATCGCCTCCCGAAGATCGAAGTACGGCAAGAGGTCAGCACTCAGCATGACCATTTGCCGCTTGACCTCGTCCTGTTCTTCCGCTGCTGCATTCTCCAGGTCCGTTACTGCCGCGCGCGACGCGTGCTTCTTGTGTATAGTATCCAGAATTGTAATGAGCTCCTGCGGCGACTTTGAAGCAAGCTCGGCATGCGCCGAAACCTCTCCGACCTCCGCCCAAAGCGCGAGGAAGTTCGCTTCCCCTACGTGCCACAGTGCCTCGTCGAGGTGGTGCCAGAATACCCCTTTAGTCTCCTGCTTCATCAGCCCCTTCCGGCTGAGTGTTTCGAATGCCTTGCGTAGCCCGATCCCTGCAGAGGTCCCCAGATACTGAGCGTGAAGCGAATTTGCGAACACCATGGTTGCATGGAACCATCCAAAGACGGGCTCAACCCAGTCCATCCGCGCGAAGGAGTTCGGGTCATCATGGCGGTACCGAGCAAGGCCGCGGATGCGGTCGACCGTCAGCTGATCACCAGCCCAGACCAGAAGCCTTTCCATGCCGGTGCGTCGCTTTTCTTCATCGGAGCCCCACCCCATCTGCTCGAGCCAAATCTTGTTCATGAGCTGATCTGTACCATCGTAGCTGCTCTCGTCGACCTCGACCGTTTCGAGGATGTGCTGTGTTACCACATGATCCACGCCACAAGGGAGCAGATCTGTCGGCGGTGGCGGCGCGAAGAGTGGATCATCACGATGGGAATATTCTGCGAAGGCGGGAGAGTCGAGGAGGAAGCGAAGGATGCGGTGGCGGCCTTGGGCATGCATGCGCGCGGCGGCGTCTTCCTCGCCCAGGTACAAATCTTCAAGTGGGAATGCTTCGGATGCCTGCGCGGCCACTCTCCGTGCCTCCTTGACTTTGCTAGAGATGTCAGGAGGTAGGAAGGCGGACTCGGGCAGGATCCAGATGGTAGCGGCGGATGCGTTGATGAAATGGTTTAGGTTATGGGACCGCTGTGAGAAGACACGCATCGGGATGTTGAGGTTATCGTGTGACCCGAGTAGTCGACGCAGTTGGACGTCGAGCCGTGTGTCCCCTTTTGCGCTCTCTGCGATCGCCTTGAACGTGTTTGCAGTCCATTTATGGCTCATTGTGATACCGAGTGCGTGCAGAGTGTCGAACGCGCGAGCAGGCAAGCCGCATGCCTTCAGGAAGATTGACCAGACCATCGTGAGGCGCGATGATTTGTGCGAGCGAGAGTATGCGAGCATGGTGATAATGGTGAGGATGACCTGTAAGGGGAAGTGTAAGGGTTGTGCAGAAATGTGGAATGCGGCGAGCTCAACACCTACATGGAATGGATTCTTTTGAGTATTTTCTTTTCTTTGCCGCGGGGACCAGGCGAGCTGCTGTAGAAGTAGCCAGAGGTTCGGGGCGTGCGTGCTCTGTATACGGGTCCCCACGTCGCGGAAATTGATTGATGTCAGGTTTGCCGCAGAGAGCGCATCCGCAGGGGGGCGGAGCTCAGTACGCGCGACCTCTTCGAGCTCTTCAACCAGTAGCTCTCCAACCCGCAACACGAGGAACTCCTTCATGGCCGCCCCTCCGCCTGACGATTCCTTAGTCGGCGGACACCACCAATTGCTCAAGACGCTCAATAGCGTAGGGCTCCGCATGAAGACGGTGCGCTCATATGATATTGTGTAGTTGGCTGTGCAGTCCGAATCTCCCCAAAATACGGCCTCCATGAATAGCTCCAAGTTTAGCCCTTGAGCTTGCATGAATGCCATAGTGTTCACGACACGAGTTTCGAGGTTTGCGCTACCGTGCGGAAAGGAGGCTCGCTTGGATGCTGTATAGACGCCATAGAACGAGGCCGCCGAGGACTGAGGGGCAGGGATAAATGGCAAATTCGGCTCAGGAGCATGAGAATTGGCGTCTAGGGGGTCGAGCTCTAGTTCATCATCGTAGGGATCGTCTCCAAAGGCGTCCCAGTAGGTTTCGTCGTCAGTTGTACTCATGATAGGGTCGAATCGCCTAGATTTGCGAAGGCGGAGACTTGCCAGATGCGGCGGAGAAGCTTTCTGCTATTTCATGACGAGTAGACTATGACAAAAAGCGTAACTCGGAGTAACAGCCGACAGGCACAAGGTGACCCGATGTGACCCCGAAGTAACGAGTGGCCTTAACGCCCACGAAATGCACCAGACGTTCTACAGGTCTCTCCCCCCGCGCGCT
>MNAD01000800.1:0-58345 GCA_001895945.1 Trametes pubescens
CTCACAGACTGAAGACCTCTCTTTGTGCGGCTTACAGCCTTCCAGGTTCAGAGTTCTTCACTTCTATCATCTAAGCGTTCAGCACTCAGCACTGACAGAAGCGTTCCGGGGTATGCATCGTGTCAATTCTCAAGATGTGATTCGAACCTGCTGACGTTGCGCTCGACCTTCTATCATATGGGGCGCTCAGCGCCAGAAGCGTTGAGTACGCATCGTGTCGACTTTAAAAGACAGAACTTGAACCTGCTGACGTTGCGCTCGACCATATCATATGGGGCGCTCAGCGCCAGAAGCGTTGAGTACGCATCGTGTCAACTTTAAAAGACAGAACTTGAACCTGCTGATGTTGCGCTCAACCTTCTATCATCTTGGCGCTCAGCGCTCAGCGCCAGAAGTATCGAATACATACCGTGTTGCTATCCGGAGGCAGTGTCTCCACTCTCTTGTAAGAGGGCTCGACCAACGAGAGGCTAGATCGGAAGCGCCGCACTCACGCGCGCACTCACCGCTCTCCTCAGAACCCTGATATTGTGGTTGTTTCTCTGGCAGCTACTTCATGGCAGAAGATGGCCAGATGATGAGAATCGTACCGTGTACGGGCATGCTGTCGCACCACACAGACAGAGCATAAAAGCATACACGGACTATCGCAGACCGAGACAACCCACACAACTTGCATAACTTCCTCCCCACACACTCTTCGACGCCCAATGTCTAGACTCTATCTCGCATGTTTCAACCAATCTATATTGTGGCCGGAGTACACCGCACACTGGGCACTGTACGTCCAACCACCAAATTTATTATATGAGCGGATGTTCTAACTCCCATTAGCCTTCTCATCGATGACAACAATTCCACCGTTGGCACGGTGTTCCATGCGGCTAAGCCTCAGGGCGGGCGTCATGCGGGCGTCACCGTAAGTACTCCCCTCGTTCATCACATTCCCGAGATCCTGAAAAGCGTACCTCCTGCGAAGGGCTACAGAATGGAACGAAACATATCACTGCAACGTAGTGGTACTTTGCGTAGCTGCATCGAAATCGCCACCCAGCTGCCACTCACTAGGAATTTGCTCGATCAGCAATGCCAGGCAGCAGCGGCGGGCCGAACCTTCGATCTGGCGTTTAACAATTGCCAGCGGTTCATTACCGATGTTTTGATACGCCTCGTGAACAGTGGGGTCATCAGCCAGGCTCAGTATCGCCAACTGGCTGCCAGAGGGTTCGCACCACTTATGGGGGGGCCAGGGATGGTTTGATTGCGAAGGCGAAGATGAAGGGAGATATGGAGGGAGATAGGTGGTATAAAGACGAGACGAAGGGCGAACTGCATGATGAATACATGTCAGGAGAAGCGATGTACAAGTCGTGGTGGTGCGTACGAGTAATATTTCCGAGGCGCGATATGAGCCGGAGCAGCGAGCTTTGTCAGATGCTCGTGAAAATGTCAGGATCGTTGATCCTCCCGGGCTTCGAGCGCTTGATGTAGACGATAGAGACGTGATACAGCTGCATCGCGTTCTCAGAGGGAGCCCGCCCCTCGATAGCGCGGATCGCATCGTGTGCGGCTGGTTTGAGGACGTCTTCCACCCATCGTAGGACTTCGGCGCTGCCAATCTCTTCATGTGCCGAGCGAACGGTGGTGGGGCGGTCCGTGGTTTTGTTGACCCTGTCTGCCACACCCTCGAGAAAAGCGAGGGATGACTCGCCATCGCCGGTATGAAGCATGACCGTGCCAATCTCCTCGCGAGATTGTTCTGTGGCACCGCGACAGTAGATGTGGGTGGAAGAGTAGGTGTTGGAGAGCTTGAACTGTTCGATGGTGCCGTCCTCGGGAATGATGTGCAGGATACTGACGGCACGTACATTAGGGACGCTGAGAACAAGGAGTGCTGAGGGAGCCCCCTTGGAGGAGAAAAGGTTGTACAACTGGGAGAGCATGGTGCAACTAACGGGCCTGTGAACGTCAGGAGCGAGTGAGAGAAGCAGTGAGAGGGCGAAAGAGCGAAGGGTATAGGGCGCTTCTAGAGAACACCGCCACGATGTTTGGGCGCTCGCACTGCCCACACGTAGCGATGACGGCTTGGGCCGGCTCGTTCGGAGGCGGAAGACACTCATTCCAACTCATTCCTCCCGAACGGTGTAAGATCAAGGACGGCCTGACAGAAGTGGGCCATACTTAAATTCGCTCAAAGTTTTTGTTGCAATACCTTCAGGCGTGCTCTCGAATGAAGACGGGTACGAGAGCCAACAACTCCGTTCGTGATGCTGAATTTCGGGGTCTTCTGCTGTGGTTGTGCACTGTGCTGTAGTCCGAAAGACTCACAGAGTGATGGACGTGTTTCTCATGATGCATTGAAGCCGATCAAGACATATTGCTATTGACCTAGTCGAGTTCGTCGTCGTCGAAGAGTGCCGTCTTCGGCACACCATCCTCCCGCACAACGCCCCTGTACATCCCGGAGCAGTTCAGCGGCATCGCCACTGCCAAGCCATATCGATAAGTGTTCAGTTTGACTCGGAATACCCAAGCATTGCACTCACCATTCCCAGCGTTGTCCAGCGCAATCACGCCGCCGACACCTCCGTCACGGCGCAGCTCCTCCACACAAACCTTCGCTGCACGTTCGACAGGTTCGTGCAGGTACTTCATCCGCCGGCCGATAGTCGACCCTGTCGCAAGGCGAATGAAATACTGGGCGCTGCCATCAGCAAACGATATACGTCCTGCATGTTGCGAGTAAACTCACGTCGCCATCGCCTGTGCCACTGACACCCACAGCGACCGTCTGGCTCTGCCCGAGCACACGGCGCCATGTTTTGCGGAACCACCCTTCGACGGTCCACTCCTCTGCCCAGAAGCCGGCGCCCATAACGGACGTGTCGCCAACTCGCCCAACGAGCTTGTTCGTGCGACCTCCGGTCGACGTGACAGATGCGATACACCCTCGCTCGTCCAAAGCAACAGCGCCCACCGTCCCGGTGGGCAGCTGGTCGAGAGGAACCCAGGAATTGTCGCCCTGGTGATCCGCAGTTGGGGTACTAGGCTCCTCAGGCAGCCCGAGACCCCGCCTATGCTCGCGCCAACGCGCGTCTGTGAAGAAGTAGCTCTCATCCACGAGTTCTATCCCTTGCGCGGCGCCAATACTCTCCGCAGCTGCGCTGGAGAACATCGTGTGGGGTGCCTCTTTCGGGGATAGGTACAAGGCGCGCGCGAGCTTGGATGGATTGCGCGCGTGGGTAAGGAGCGTGACACCGGCACCGCGGCGGGTGGGGGGAATGCTTGGGTGGCTTGCGGGAGGCCGCGAGAGCATGATGGAGGTCTCGAGCTCGTTCTGCGGGTACATTAGCGCTCGTCTCGTTGGGACCACATAGATATGTTCGAAGCTTACCTTCCCGGCAACGTTGAACACAGCACCCTTCCCCGCATTGAATAGTGGGCAGTCTTGAAGCAACCACGCGAGTTAGTTCAAGACCATATGCCCGTATATGTGCACTTACCTTCCATGGACGAGACGGCAGCAACTGCGGCATCCATAGCTTCTCCCCCCGCACTCAAAACAGCGTGCCCCGCGAGAAGAGCACGCGCGAGTGCGGCCTTGTACTGTACGCGTACTTCAGGGGTCGCACGCGACTTGTCCATCGTCCCCGCACCACCATGTATGACGAGCGTGTACTTCGGGGGTCCATCGACGGCGCGCGGAAGCGAGAGGAGAGGTGTTTTCTCGTGCGAGGACATGGTGGTGGTCTGAAGCAAGCAGCCGCGGCCGCACGTATGGTATGAAGACGTATGACTCGTACGAGTCGTTCGCGACGGCGTGCCGTGTCGGAAGTTGGGAAGGTCCACTGACAGTAATTATAAGATTACCCTGCTTATCTGTATCTCCCCGATTATGCCACATGGTGTCTTCAAACTATGAGGCGAGACTGCAAATACTGCGACTTTCGAAGTACACAGAACCATAGGTACCCTGGCAGAGGTCGCGGGCCCTGTAAGACGTGTCTTTTTGCATTCTCACCACACGGAGTCAACCGAGAGTACTAGTCGCTCGCGCGGTGCATGATATACGGCGGCCTAGAACGGACGCGAGTCCCTGCGTGGACTGAAGCAAACCAGCAGCGATTTTCGTCAAGCAGAGCAAGTCGAACAGCAGGATATGTGGAAATGGTACCAGTAAAGCCGAGGAAAGACATGGAAAGACTGAGCTAGAGGTGCAACGAGCGCTTGCTGGAGGCGGTTGAGTGAAGCGCCCAATCGCCTCGTTCCTCCATCTCGCCACCATCATGCGATGTGAGTGGAGAGGCCACGATATGCAAAGGTAAGCAAGTACTTCCACTGCAAGTCCAATGCGCTGAAGCAGCATTTTGTTTCCATTCAACGCAGACACTGTATACATTGTACTGGGATAAATCAGCTGGTGCAAGTATGCATCAAGAAGCTTTCCATATTCACGCGCACTGAACGCCGCCGCACATCCGCGAGGGGTAAATGGGCAGGGTAATACTGTCCGAAAGCACTTCGAAGTACAATTGCTAATAACGTCTCTTCCTTCAGCCTTACATGCGCCACATAGCCGCGACTCCTGGCGTATCCCGTCCAGCGACCTCCATCTGCCCGGTCTCCATCATCCCTGGTACCAGTGCCAGTCACTGTCGCACAGTTGCTAGAAGTATCGCACATACTCTATGCAGGACGTGAGAGAACGAACAGCACATTGAATAGCCGGATCGCCCTAGGCCTGATGCATGTCGTCCAGCAGCCGATCTAGTACCCAAGCCAGTCGTTCCTCATTTCCGACCCGGAGCCATCATGTTTTCGGGCTGCTGACGGTACCCGATTCTGCGCTTCGCAGATTGCAACGATGTGAGCCTGGGGCCCTGGAGTGCACTGCTTTAGGGCGGGATCCAGGGTCTTTCCAATTCTCCCTCGCAGCGATCATTCCGGTGCGGTCAGTGAGTGTAATCGATCAGTGATAGACCACACACATCCTATTGGGACTTGACTGACTGACATAATTGCAAATCTCAGAAGATCACTATCAACGCCGACTAGAAGCCTCTGCACCGCCCGCGATGCGCGCCGGAGCACGTTTCTGTCGCGTTAAGGCGCGTTTGCAATAGATTGGAGCCTAATAAAACCAAGAGGTGCCGATGCGGGATGACACCTGATTTTTGTTCGTTTCCCCCTCCAGCCCTCATGCCGCCATTCTTCAACAAGCACAAGGACACCAGCCCCCCAGAGCCTCCGCGTGAAGCAGCCCCGGAAACCGTGGACTTCCCAATCCCTCTAGTCGCCTCTCCGGACGCCTTGAATACGGACGGTGATAGCCCACAACCCACAATCCTCCTCCCGGAGCCAGACGATAAAGACGATCTCGATACTGCGAAGCGGCTGGATGGCGCCTACAAGGTCATTGACGACGCACAAAACGGGTACGCTAAGTACCAAGGGTCAACCGCAGTCAAGCTGGTAAATCGGTCAGGTGAGGTCATATTGCGTCCAGAATGTAGGATCTATAACGAACCATGCTAAGGACCTTACTTTGCGCAGGCGATATGCTTGGGGCGATCAAGACGGACATAGCCAGCGCGCAGAGCTTCTCCTCGCCCCTCAAGCCTGTATACGAAAGCGATGCCTTGAAAGTGGTTCGGACCAGCGTGAATGCGTTGGTCAACAGCCTCCCAGGACTTGTCAAAGCACTAGACGAGGTTGCGAAGCTGCATCCGTTCATCGGAAGTCCGTCCGGTTTACCAATTGAATCGAAGTGTATTTTCTCATCACCCCGCAGTCGCCGTAGGAGCGTTCCGGATCGTCGTCGAGCTCGATCTGAAGCGCCGTGACAACGACAAGAAGATCGCGGCGCTGTTCCTCCAGATGAAGGACATGATGGAGGCCTTGCTCCAGTATGCCCGTCTGCAATTTCCCTCCAACGATATGGTCTCTAATATTCCTGCAGGCTGCGGTCGATTAAGGACCACGACAGCGTGGGCCCTGGCGGCCAGACTATTGAGGCACGCATGCAAAACCTCGTCAAGCAGACTGCTGACGACATCACCGCATGTGGAAACGCCTGCGATGCCTACTCGAAGAAGCGGCTTGTCGTTAAAGTTATCAAGGGCTCGCTCTGGGACGGCACGCTCAAGGGCTATATCGACATATTCGCCAAGCGCCGAAAGGAGTTCACCTTTGCGTTGTCCATCCATACCGGGATTGGTGTGGACGACGCGAACCGCAAGCTCGACTCGCTCGACTCGAAGATGGACGTCCTGCTCGAGTTCTTCACGACGTCGGTAACGCCGGAGTACAAGGAGCTTGCGGCGCTCGTGCAGAAGAAGGGCGGGGCACGCGCGGTCATGGACAGCAATGAGACGCTCGAGGAGCTGCTCAAGTTCAAGGCCGCGAGCGCCGCTACGACCTCAAAGCAGGCAGAGCGTGATAGCCCCGAGCACAAAAGCAGCACCGGGAAGGATGATCTAGATGCGCTCAAGGTGGAGCTGTTCGAGAGCCCCGAGCTCGCGATCAAGAAGAACTTCGACGTTTTTGAGCGTAAGTTCAAGATGCAGCAGAGGGAACTTTCCGAAGAGATGCGGCGGGTGGTTCACCATGAGGGCGACCGTGTCATTGAGGTCGTGACATCTGGCTCTCATGACAGAATCATTGATCCGGTGCGTCTTGACGGCCTTAGTGGTGTTCACGCTGGCGGCTAACTAGTTCTCAAGGAAATCCACGAGATATGGAAGGAAATGGTCAGCACTCGTTCGAGCCAAGGATTACGTCAAGCTCTATGTCTGACTGCGTTTTATATAGCGATGGCCAGGACACGTCAAAGCGCGACACTTCGTACTGGCCTTACGTGACTATTACCGCCAGCAGATCGAGGCGAAGAGGCGGGCGAAGGGCGAAGAGAACCCATCACACATCGGCGATGACGACGAATGGGCGCTGGAGTGGATCAATATCAATAGGCTCCAGTCGATCGCCGAGGCTTTCGATGACGATGCGTCAGGCTTCATCACGGTTGCTGAAGTTAACCAGTTCACGACGGCGCGTCCGAAAGGTTGGAGGTGAGTAACAACGTTGGCTAGTAGATAGCCTTAACTAAATCGATTCTAGTCTATCACATTGGCTTGCCTATTGGGCGATAGGTAATGACTTTCCACCATCGTTTTGTGGATATGGTTGACATTCCCTCCCGCAGGGTGGCAAATGACGGCAACATACTATCGAAACAAGGTCGTCACGCTATTGGGGAAAATGTTTGCGATGCAGTCGCTCATTCATCCCGCAAACGCGCGGGCTGTGGAGAAGTATCTCGAGACGGTGTATAAGCGTGTCTGCACCCTCACGTCTTCCTTCGTTTGCGCGAATGAGTCCGACGCGTTGAAAGCACGCTTCCAAAGTTACGTCGAGGAGGAGGAGAAACGCCTGCGCGAGGGCCTTGAGACCGTGCGGTACGATATAGACGCTATGGACACACTCACACTCATCACCGGGCCGGGGAGGATCGAGAAGGTGAGCATTTAAGATACTAGGTCTTTGAGTACGCCGCTGATGGTTCATTAGTACTTGTTCCCCCTTCTCTACCTGCTCCTGAAGCGCGACTATGAGATCTTCCGCGTGTGTCGTAAGATGGTCGTTCATAAAGATGAGCTGTGGGACTCTGCCGACACGTTGGTCTGGGTGTTTGACGCGGTAGACTTCCGTCATAACGAGCTCGAAGGTTTGCCAAGCAGTGAAACTGTGGGCTCACGGGCACTGATATGTACGTCTTCCCAGTGCTCTTCAAACAACAAAACCTGGATCCGTCACAACAGTTCAAGGCGCACGCGAACGAGCTGGTCCGTATATTACAGAGCTATTCTGACCTTCGTCTGCGCTGACACTCACCGCCTAGCTTGAATTCTGGCACGACGGCAAGAAATTCTGGTCCCTCGAGAACTTGCGCGAGTGGGAGTTCACGGAATTCGAATATGTCGATGCGGAGGAGGACCAGGAGGTCGACGTCTCGAAGCTACTGAATTATCCTTCGGCGGCAGACAGCCTCTACAACGACATCGAAGAGATTGTGACCGAAAACGACACACGAGCGGATGACGACGTGAGGATCATGTAGGTCAGGCAGATTTTTGGATTTGTCGCAGCAACTAAACACATCTTAGACTTGGGCGATGGACCGGGCTCATTGGCGCAGAACGCTGGGTTGTCACCCCAATAGTGACGTTCAGCTTCAACGCATCCGCGGACAGTGCGTCATACGAAGCGAGCGATATCGCCGCTCACGGAACCGCATATACCATCCTTGGCGGGTATACCAAGAAGGAGGACGGATCGATTGAATACAATTTCACACGGACGTATGCAGCACGTCTCAAGAAGATGTACTTCACAGGTACACTCACCGAAGACGGCGGCACGCTGTCCGGCAGCTGGGGGTACGAGGACGACGAGAAACCGTATCGCTTCCTGTTCAAGCGCATCCCCGCAGAGACGCTCATTGCCCGACCGCCGCCTACGGAATTCGAAGAGAACAAGATCCGAGCCCTGTGGAAGTACGCTCTGACGGCGGTTCACAACGAAGTGCGGAGGAAGATGTTCTCGTGGTCGTATCTCAAGGAGCGACGCGATATCAAGCATGAGTATCTGCATCTTGTAGAGCGCGAGATCGACAACACGTCCACGGACGACGACCTGAACCGCTTCGCCGTCTTGGACCGCACGGCGACTTGCGAGGAAGTGCGATCCTTCTATGTCCTCAAGGACTACAGGCAACGGCCTATTCCTTCGCATTTGTGAGTACCCCGAAGCCCATCCTTCTGCCCTGCTTTGCTAATCCGCGCACAGCGCTGACTGTGACGCATGTGGCGAGCGCATCTATGGTGCACGCTTGATGTGTCTTAAATGCGGCTCACCGTGGACCCTCGACTTCTGTGATAAGCCAAACTGCAGAACGGCCGTCAAGACACGCGACGACCTCACTGAACCCCATCTGCCTACCCACGACTTTGTCAAAGTGCGAAGGTCGTTCCATCAGTATCGCGAGATCGGCAAGATCCTCCGCTTGTCGGAGGCGGGCCTCGAGCGCGCGAGGAAACTTTTCAGCAAGGCTGCACGAGCGCAAGCCGAAGCGGCCGCCGCACCCGAGGAGGGAGAGAAGGCCGCGGAGGCGAAGACGATGAAACAAGCTCGCGAGGGTGCCCACGCCGCCGAATCAGACTCCGAATCAGAGCCGGAGCCGGAGAAGCTAACCTGCGTCTCGTGTTCCGCCACGGTGTCATACTCGTGCTGGTACTGCATCGATTGCCCTGGTATGTTCTATCAACTTTGACATGTCTATTCTTCACCGACCAGTGCACACAGCCGAGTCGAACGTTTTCGTTTGCCAAGAATGCGACGAGAAAGGCGGGGTCGATGTCGGAGACCACAAGGCTACGCACAGCCTTGTGCATTGCAAGGAGAAGGTGGAGGGGGATGGTGGAGGGGATGCAGCGCGGAACTCGGAGGAGCGGCTTTCGGCTGTCGAAGGAAAGCTTGCTGCGCTTTCGGTGCAGATGGAGAGGATTGAAAAGCTACTGGACTCGCTAGCTGGGGCCCGATCAGCGTGAAATATCCAAGAACACCACCTCTGGTTAGCACCACCATCCTAGCAGTAATTACTACGAGCATCGACGAGCACTTCCACTTGACTTCCACCGATGGCAGCCTACGGTGTCGGACCACCATGAATTACAAATGTAGTTCCATACACACACCCCACAATCACTCTATATGACCCAGTCTACTGTCGTCAGATCGCCTATAGGCTAGAGGAGTGTCACAGAATCTGCGAGCTTTGCAGTCGCATCGCCGATGAGCTTAGAGTTGCATATGTGCACGGTGAACGTGCGTAGCTATGGCTACAACAGAAGGTCTCAAAACCAAGTCACTTTGCCGGAGTGGTTAACGGGATCGCCTGCTAATCGTAGCTGTCAGCGGTTGGGCTTTGCCCGCGAGTGTTCGAATCGCTCAGGTGACGCATTTTTTCTTCCACAAGTCTTCCAGCGGGCGTCTTCGTGAGTCTCCGCGCCGCACTTCTGACGTACTCTTTTGTCCTCTAACCTATACCCCCTACAGTTCAAACACTCGATACCTTGACCTCCTCACGATGAGTGCCGCCAAATACGCCAACCTCCCAGACATCGTGCGTTCCTCATATGGTTTCGTATCTTTCCAGGCTAATGTATCGATGATAGGACACAGCCCAAGATGTATATGAAACCGAGGACACCTTTCCCACTGCACAGGACAGCGTCAGTGCCACTGAACACAGGCATGACCAAGTAGTTGACGCGTTCTGGTAGAAAGGCGACTCGAGCGATGATGAGGCGAGCGCGCCCGCTCGCGGACACGGGCGCGGAAAGGGCGCGGAGGCATCTGGCCGTGAGGAGCTCGACGCGAGCAGCGTAGACCCCGAGGAGGCGTCCAAGAAATTCAAGAAAGCAGAGAAGAGTGCGTCCTTCCTTCTCTCGTTGCGTGTATACCCGTATTGAACACCGTCGACGGGCGTAGAGCACCATCGCCCGAAAGTCCAGTACGTCTACCCGCCGTCGCCATCCCCCGAAGATGAGTCCCGTCCCGTCTCGCCAACACGCTCCTCTATCCCCTTGTCGCAACGCCTACGCCTTCTGCAAGCGGAAGTCGCGTCGCTCGAGACTGAGCTGTCCGACCCTACCAATCCATTGCTACGGAAGGAGAAAGAAGCCGGGAATGCAGATCCTGGCGAGCTTATCCGCGGCATGGTCGACGTAAAGCGACGCATTGAGCAGATCAGCAAAGCGCGGGAGGGTCGAGGGAAGCTGGTCAGTGCTGTACTCGGAGATTCCGACACTGAGGATGCGTCTGAAGCGGCGACGGCGGTCAAGCGGAAAGCAGCAAAGAACACCGAGAGCGCAGAACCTGTGTCCGTGCCTGCCATTGTCATACCAAGAGCCCCGGAAGTTCGGGATATCGCAGAAATGGACAAACGGGTCGGCGAGCTGGAGAAGCTGGTGGGCTCCTCAAGTACTGCCCTCGATGAGGTATGCTTCTGCCCGTTGTCCGACTCAATCTAGCTCAATGCCTTTCACAGCTGGCGCCGTTGCCACCACCTCTACTGCCACTTTTGACGCGTCTCAGTGCACAACTCACGCTCCTCACACAACCACGCCACATTGACTCGATCTCGCGCCGTATCAAGCTCCTGAACTCGGAGCTCGAACGCACATCTGGCGCGAGCGGCAGTCAGGGACATAACGCGTCTCAGAGGCGCGGCGCATCCACGCACCACCAACCTGCCTCCGGCTCCGTCTCATCCCCGGCATCGGCCACCCCACCCGCACCGACTGCGTCATCGGCTGTGCTGCAAGAGCAGCTTGCCCCGGTATTAGCCCGACTGGCGCCGCTCCTTCCGCATATCCCACACATCCTTACTCGCCTGCGCACGCTCTCTGCACTGCATACGTCCGCAGCGGGCTTCCAGAAGACTCTCGAAGGCCTCGAGGAAGAACAGCGCCGCACGCGGGGTGCGCTTGAGGAGCTTCAGCGTGCGGTTGAGGGCGTGGAGAAGAGCCTGACGGAGAACGAGGCGCTGGTTCGAGGCAACGTGCGCGAGCTCGAGGAACGGATCGAGGGTGTGGGCCGGAGGATGGATGATTTGAAGCTGGAAGCAAACTAGGGTACTGCTGCAAGTTCCATCTACGGATCCTGTATCGGGAATATCATACTGATCGTCATTGACGTGAGCATATCGCCAGGTCCGCGGGCATGACACGCAATCAACAGGGTGCGCTTGCCTACTTAAAGCCTTGCTAGCTTGTTGTCGCACTCTATGAGTCCTCGAAACCTCAAGGATGAGCCGCGCGTTGGCCCTTGCTATGCTGTTGAGTGCCTTGGTGCTCGCCCTCGGTGGACATGCTTGTGATTTAGGACTTCCCTTCAACGCTGCTCTTCCAAACAGGGGAAGTGCGTATTCTGTTCGGACATCACGCCTTCCGGGGCAGTGTATCTGTAACCCTATTATACTGAGCTTCTTCTGCATGTTATATACAGCGCAGGTGCTCATCGTCGTGACCATCTCCCTTACCCAACCCCATCGTGAGTCTCCTCGCTATCATTCCGCGACGTCTCTGACAAGGCCTCATCGTCAGCTCCTGCGACAAGACATGTGGCTTCTATCAACCGACTCATTCAAGCTCGTATACTTTGATCGCGTCGATCAGATCGAAGGCGGGTATGCCATCCTCTCCCATGTCTGGGACGACTCCGAGCAGCCTTTTCAAGACATTCAGAGGCTTCACTCCGCAGATGTAAGCTACGGTTCGATGGGCAAGGGCGAACACTCCGATTGTGCCAACAACCGTTTGGATGGCGCAAGCCAGGACTTGAAGAACACAACCCCTCCCATTTCTAACAAGATCCTCGGATGCGTGAAGACGGCCAAGGCGCACGGCTTCGGCTGGGTCTGGATTGATGCCTCTTGCATCGACAAGACGAGCAGCGCGGAGCTCTCGGAGGCGATTAACTCGATGTTCAGCTGGTACGAGAATGCCTCGGTTTGCTATGCCTACCTAAACGATGTCTCAAAATCCTGTGTCCTCCGCTCCCCGAAGTCCGCTTTCCGGACAAGCAGATGGTTCACCCGCGGCTGGACCCTACAGGAGCTCATCGCGCCACGTTGCCTGGTCTTCATGTCATCCGAATGGACATACATTGGGACGAAGGCCTCCCTGGCTCCCCTCCTCTCAGAAATCACTGGTATAGATGTCGAAGTCTTGACGTTCCGCCGGGAGTTGCGGCAGGTCAGCGTCGCGCGACGCATGTCGTGGGCCTCCGGACGGAAGACTACACGTGTCGAGGACGAGGCGTATTCGCTCATGGGACTCTTCGGGATCACAATGCCCACGATCTATGGGGAAGACAAGAAAGCCTTCAGACGGCTGCAGGAGGAGATCATGAAGCAGTCCCCAGACCAGAGTCTCTTTGCATGGGGAAGGGCGCTACCGCCCGGTGCGCGTCGCGGACGACTGGCTCGAGATATCGCGAATCCCATTGGAACACTCTTGGCCCCATCGCCTTGCTGTTTTGCCTCATCTGCGGGCTACCGACCTATCCCGCCAGGCAGAATTGCCGACGCTGTGCAGGGAATCATATGCGTTCCGCCTAGTGACACGCCCGTACGTTACACTAGACCTCTGCCTATAATTGTATTGAACACTGCTTCTCAAAGACCAACCCGAATTTCGCCGTCACGAGTGCCGGCATCAAGTGTCAACTTCTCGTTGTCGACTTCAAGCCATTCGCGCTTGCCTTGTTAGCTTGCCAGACAGCCACCGGCGAGTGTATAGGTCTTCTTCTGCATCAACGTCACGATGTTCAGAGCGACCGCCCCCACTATCTGGTCGGTGCGGCATACAACGAGAACGGCGGGCTACCAGAGAACGAGGCCGGCCTCCGAACGACGGCACGGGAGGCAGAAGGATACCGACTCCTTTACATCAAACGCCACACACTCGCTAGCCTCCTGGAGCGTAGTATCGCCGTGCATGGGTCCAGCGACATGGTCGTTGGAGAGCGGAGGAAAGTCTACATCAGTCGAGACCTCTCTTTCTTTCCCCCCCACCCATGGTTGCGACTGCTAGAACCCGAACCGCAGGAGATATATCTCCCCGCGTGGTTCGCCGATCAATGCCAAAGTGTTGGTTTTGAGCTCAAGGACAACCTACCTCCCAGTGGCGACACCATCCGTCTTCCACGAGACATACGCTTCGAAAACGAACTCACAGGCGAAGCCTTCGTCGTCCATCTGCGGCGAATCCACACGTGGCTTTGCGTCTCCCTGTCAATCTATCCATACTCCCACCTAGCCTATTCTACGCACTACCAGCCCCACACGTCACTGGGTCCGGAACAACTCCCTTGGCGTCCCCGAGCTTTCGAGGAGGATTCGCTCAGCGACGGATCTCATCCGAGCTCATTAAAACACTGTGTACGGTATTGGCCCAATGGCTGGAAGACCACCGGGGACGCGGACAGGACAGTCCGAGTGTCTTGCATGCGTTGGATGGCCGCAACCGGAGATCAGTATTGCCTCGATTTGGTTCTCGAGGGATGTGTCTATGTTCCGCATGCCTCTGCTTCTAGCATTGAACCGGACCGTTCGCGTATACGGCAGGCAGGTGAAGAAATTGACGCGTCATCACGCGGTCAGCGAGACTTCTTCGCACGACACGCATTATTGGCTGAGCTACCAAGAAGGTCGTACCCAAGACAGAACTTGAAGCTGGAGGACGCACCGAACGAGCTCCCATATCCCCCCAACTTGAACAAACCGTCAGAGATCCATGCGTACAGCGGCTCAACGTTCAACGTTCAACCCAAGCCCTCGCGGAGTTGATGTCCCGCGGACGATCCCGGTCCACATCTAGATCTGTCAAGCCCCGTTTCCGTCTCCGTTCGTCTAGATCGCATTCCTGCCCCCCTTCCAGCTGCTCGCGCTCACGTTCCTGGCGCCCCTCTTCGTCTTCCCGTTCCACTTCGTTATCCCGCACCCCTTCGTCGCTCTTCCGACACACACACGCATGCGCTCCACCCTCGCCACCCGGTGCCTCCTCGCATTTTCGCCACTTCGCCTCATTCTTTGGCTCGTTTTTGCGTCAATACCCGCGATCAAACGATACCCATCCTACTGCGCGTCACTGGGTTTCAGGCCCTCTCCAAAAAGAGGAACGAGTGAGAACTTCGTCGTGGGCCTGGAGTATCGTAGGGTGGCTTCAGAAACAGTTGTATTTGACTGATCTACCTCCAGAGATTGACCCCACAATTTGCGTTTTGTAAAGTAAACACTGGTTTGGGCTGTTTTCATGTATATAACCGTACATATGCTGGCAGTTCTGTAGAACGAGGAAAGTCTTGGCCGGGGGAGGCGCAAGGGTATGATCGGTTGTCTACCAGCCCAGCACGAGGATGATATTGTCAAGGGGCATGAATGACGCCGCTAAGGATCTTTGCGATGCTATGTGCGCAATTATAAGGTGCCATGAGTTCGGGACAGATTTGCATAGCGACGAGAGAGCCGTTAAGCATCGGAGGGTGTACGTAGAGGGGGTGTAACACTTCGTTTCCTTCCGGACTGCCGCATGTCCAATCCGCAACAGTCCAATTCTGTTAGTAAGCTCCCATTCAGTCCGCCTTGCGGCCCACCTCACGATCGATAGCCCACCTCACGGCCTCCGCCACGTTCTCCGCCGTGTGCGTCGGGGTGTGCGTCGGCGGGCCCTGGGTGGGGTCATACACCCCGGTTCGTACAAGAATGGACGGCCATCCCGCTCCGTTGGCGCCCGCGATGTCTAGTTGCAAAGTTGATCACTAAGGTGCATGCGCGATGGCTGGAGGACTCACCAGATTCCGGGTTATCTGAATTTCAGTGCGTATCGCGTCGTTAACGGATGTGGAATGTGAATAGAGAGTAAGCATACATACCACCAACCATATATCTACAGACGCTCGTTCGGTTGTCAGTCATTCCCGCGTCGGGTACATGGGCACTCACACCGGTGGCATCTGCTCCGCGGGACTGCCGTGCAGCTCTTCCAGTTGCTCGCGGAGAACCTTCTCTGCGAACTTGTACGTCTCGGTTGTCGGCTTGCCGTATTGCACATGCGGATATGTCTTGCCCACGACGGCCTATAGGGTGTACACATCCATAAAACCGGACACTAGAGATCGCACGGCCGAGAAACCAACAACGCACCTGGTACACGGCCTGGAACGCCTCCCGAAACGCGCCCTGCCCGAGTCTTGACCGCGAGAAGTCCGACTTCCACAGCAGGTCAGGGTTGCAGAACACCAGCTCTACCGGCTGCTGATCTGCGGGCGCGTCGAGATAGGGCTCGCCAATGAGGCCGCGCGAGCGTATCACATCGACCATGACCTGGATGTCGAGCGACCAGTTGCGTGGGTCGTGGAAGACGAAGATGGCGGATATAGGTGTTCGGGAGAAATCTACCGGCTTTTCGCAACGGTTGGTTTAGTGGAAGCTAGGGCGTTGAAGGGAAGGTGTACCTTCGCGGTAGCACGTTCTTCGGGCAAGAGGTCGTGGTAAGGCCAAACTCTATCAAGGAAATTGGTTGGACTGGGCGGGTTTCGGATATGCATGGGGGCTACTCACTCTGGTTTCCAGGCGAGGACATCCAACGTCGTGTACGCGTGCTTGAAACCGTAGCTATGAGAGTTGACGTGTTTGGAATAAGACGAATGAAGGGCTCAGAAGATATGCGGTAAAGTGCACCAACCCTTCTGCGACTTTGCGAACGTCGTCGTTGCGGCCACCGAGGACTAGAACGGGCTTGTCTGCGTATTTGTGTGCAACGGACTTGAGGATGGTGTGTGCTTGAACAATTTGGCTGATTTGAAGCTGTGCACACGCCATGAGGATACAAGTTTGAGGTCAAGGGGAGATGCATACCTCGACGCCGAGCTGCGAGCTGAGCTTGCGCCTGCGTACTTCTTCGCCGACACCGCCTCCGTTGGTGAGCTAGAAGGTCTCTGTTTGATTCTAGTATATATTTCAGGGGAAATGACGCTCACTAGGATAAATGGCAGCTTGCTTTCCAAAAGAATTGTCAACAGACGCGAGTGACCAGCATTGGATGTCCACTCACACTCCCATTGGATTAGCTCCATTGAGCATGTCTAGTGCACGCCGAGCCGCAGGTATGGTATGGGGACCTCTCAGCAGAACACCATCCTGCAATAATGAGTATGCTAGCTGGTGATAGGGATAAATCACGCCTACTATATCAAAGGCAAAAGCCAGCGGAGGTTGCTTGGATTTGGATGGCTGGTCTAATAAGAGGCTTCCGTCATGACCGCCTGGGGGGGAGAAAGCGCAGAAATTGACATACGCTGTATAAAACGCGTGGAAGTCCTAAATCTAGAGTTGCTGCACGAATATGCCGATCTCCTGGAGCCGGCCAGAAGGACAGAGCGAGAGAGGATCATCGTGGTCGACGGTCGAGCGCGTTGACGCCCGTAAGATGCTGTCCGACATTCTCGGAGTGCAGTTCCCGAGGCGGTCCGGGGCCCGGGCGTTTACGAACGCCTCTCGCGTCATCCGAAATTGGATGGTCGTCCGACAGAGCCGCGAAGCTTGTGATTGCAGCTTCTCTTCTCTTCTGCACCCCGCGTCTGGTCTCTCTTCCTCGTACCACCACAACTAATGTCCTCTGCAGGCTGATCTGCCACGTCCAACCTCGCTGTACATGATGTCTAAATCGCTCGACAATGCTCTCCACACGTCTCCGCTCATCGAGTTCCTCAATGCGCTCCCATCTCCGCTTGCGACTACTCTTGTCGGCCTCGCACCTTCCATAGCCAGGGCGCGGTACCTGGTACAACTACTCAGCTGGAAGGCACCATGGGAGGACTGCTGGCTGGCTCTTGCCTCATGGTGGGCTGTGTGTCTTATACCGGAGCTCGGCTTGAGGTATGTCTTTCCACATTCCAATACAAGTTGAGAAATATCGGACGGGGCATACCCTCCGTTTCCTGGAGTAACGCCGCCAGCACGGGCGATGGTAGTCTGCTGAATTACTGTCTGCTGCTACACGCCTCGTGCTTGTCTTGGAAATGAAACATGTCCACCACATCGCTAACCGAATCAATAGGTACCTCCTGCCGCCGGCAGTGTTCATTATATTCCTAGTATTGCGCTCAAGATCTGCTGCTCAACAAAACACTGCTCTGGTGACGGAAGACACGATCCAACGTGCTATTGCCGATCTGACGACTATCCATGCTCTCCTCCCTGCTCTCCCCTCTGTCTCCTCCGCCAACGCCGTCCTCCCGCTCATAGCTCTCCTCCGCGTATTTGCTGTACTCTACACCCCGTATCTATTCCTCACCTACCTCGTACGACTCCGCATCCTCCTCGCCATCAGTGGCACCATCCTCCTCACTTGGCGCGCGCGCTGGGCCGCAGTCGTCCGACGCGGCCTCTGGCGAAGCGCGCACCTCCGCTGGGCCGCCTACCGCGCTTGGTCCGTCATGTCTGGCCAACCGCTCCCCCCGATCACGCTCTCCCCGCAAACGCGCTCTGATGCGGAAGTCGCGTCGCTCGCGTCGTCGTCGTCGTCATTGTCCCTGACCTCCGGCGCCCCCGGCTCGTCCTTCCGCTTCCTGTTTACGATCTACGAGAACCAGCGGTGGTGGATGGGGCTCGACTGGACCGCCGCGCTCCTCCCTGGGGAGCGACCCTCCTGGTGCTCGGCGTCGCAGCAGCCTGCCGCACCACCAAGCGCCTTCGCGTTGCCTGCGCCGACGACGGTGTACACGCTCGCCCCGGATGGGAAACAGCGCCTGAAGCGCACGGCGCGGTGGCAGTGGGAGGAGCACGAGTGGCGCGTCGTCGTGCGCCGCGAGGGTGCGGGGACGAGTCGTGTGGAAAGGCCGCTGCCGAGCGCGAAGGAGGAGAGCGCAGCGGCGGCGAGTGCGACACGGCTGTTGAAGGCGGCGGGCAAGATGCGGCAGCCGAGCTTGGATGCCGGGAAGGGCGAGAAGGAGGCCGATGGGGAGAAGGCGACGGATGATAGTGCGGAGCATGATGATGAGGACGCGGAGCCGTATACCGACCCGGATGGGTGGGTGTATGCGGATAACAAGTGGGAGGGCGCCAGCGGCAAGGGCGGAATGGGAAAGGTACGAGCATCCCAGGCAAGTGTGCGAGTGCACTCATTCAAACTCCACGCAGTACACCCGGTATCGCCGTTGGACACGCGTCGCCGTGCTCACCGAGACCGTCGAGCTGGTTCCGCCTGGCGAGCTGGGCATCCAGCGAGACGAGTCGACGACTGTCTCTGACGGCCCCGATGTGCGCGCGGTCGCAGCCCCAGCGCAGAATGGCGACGCGAAGGCACAGCCGCAGGAAC
The DNA here is from genome assembly GCA_001895945.1 of Trametes pubescens. Taxonomy (NCBI): domain Eukaryota; kingdom Fungi; phylum Basidiomycota; class Agaricomycetes; order Polyporales; family Polyporaceae; genus Trametes; species Trametes pubescens. The sequence continues at coordinate 18,942 of MNAD01000800.1, forward strand.
TCGCTGATGGCGCACATCCGCCGGGACACGCTAGTGCTGCTGCAGCGTCGGCAGAGATCGTGCAGCCTGCAGAGGACGAGGGGTCGCGGCTGAGGCAGCGGTTGAAAGCCGCGGTGAAAGGCGCGACGGGTCACTCATAGTATGTACGACATGTTCTTGGGCTACGCTTGCTTGTACGAAGATGATGTCTTGCTACCTGGTGTTGGGGTGTCCGTCTAGATGAGTCCGTCGACCCGCCTATGTACTAGCGATCGCGCGACACTTCTCAATGCCCTTGCAGATCCGTGTTAATCTGTTCCTTTGTTCAGGTGACACCCTCCACCGTCTCAGTCGCGGGGAGTACTCCAAGCTGCCATTACAGCTTTTTACCTTCGGCGTTGCATGCATGACCGACTTGTGGCGCGTGCTACGTATGGTCATTGACTTGCCACTCTTGGTGGATGAATACCTCGATGCACTCCACCGGAGGCGGTGGGCCAATAGATCGGATGAGATTTATTGCAAGGGCTCGAGCAGAATATCGCCTGCAGCTTGGAACGATGAATACCTTGCGGACTTTGCTGACAGCAGACAAATTAATTTACAGGCTGCGCGTGCAGTATGCGCCATGCGTGCGGGGGCGCGAATAGATTCGCTCGACGTGCGACACAACTCTGACGTCACCGACGGTAGCGCTGCAGGGCAATAAATGCGTCTCGAACGAACGAACACGACGCGTCGATCAACCAATCGCTTTCCCCCCTTTACCACCACCGCCCGCCACATACCAAAATCTGCAGAGCAGCGACGAGCAGCGCGATATAATGGCCGACCAGAAGGCAAACGTCTCCGTGCAGACCGCTGTACCCGAGGTGCGCGTTACGATCACCCGCCCGCCGTTCAACCCAGTCCCCGGCGTGCGGAAGCACCTGCCCAACGCCGGTAAGCAACACGCCCACACTTTCTCCGAATGTGACTGAGGTACTTGCATCCTAGGGACCCCGCGCGCGAACCGCGCCCCCACGACGACCGCGCCCGACGGCAGCCCCGAGTGGACGGAGCAGCACGCGCACCAGACCGTGCTCCAGCAGCACTGCGCCTTCTTCGACACGGACGACGACGGCGTCATCTGGCCGCTCGACACCTTCCGCGGTTTCTACGCGCTCGGCTTCGGGGTGCTCCTCAGCGCGTTCTCCGTGCTCATCATCCACCTCAACTTCTCGTACCCGACGTGCCCGGGGCTGCTCCCCGACCCGTTCTTCCGCCTCTTTCTAGACAACATGCACAAGGCGAAGCACGGGAGCGACTCGGGCACGTACGACAACGAGGGCCGGTTCGTGCCGCAGAAGTGAGTCTTTTCGCTGTGTGTATGCGCGCCGTAGCTGAGCTGGTTGGCTGGCAGGTTCGAGGATTTCTTCAACAAGTATAGTAATGGGAAGGATGGCCTGACACTCACGGATCTGTGGGAGGCGCTGAAGGGACAGCGCGTGATCATGGACCCCATTGGATGGGGAGGCGCGGTCTTTGAGTGTGAGCAGCATATTTCTGCTCCGCGTATCTGTGTCCGGTCTGATGATATCTGAACACCCAGGGATCGCGACGTACATCCTGCTGTGGCCGGAGGACGGTGTCATGAAGAGGGAAGACGTGCGGAAGGTGTTCGACGGAAGCATCTTCCCCGAAATCGCGTCGAAGCGGCGGGCTGGGAAAGCTGCGAAGACCAAGGCAGCATGAGTGCGTTGATTAGAATTGGAGGAAATACTTGATGTACACTAGAGCCGTGCATTTATGGCCCTTCGGAATAATTGTATATACCTTCGTGTCAAGACAGACATGACAAGGCCGCACTGTAGGTGGGAGTTGTCTCGGAATGTGAATGGCTGTTGGAGTTGTTACGTATCGCCCGCCTAGCTCAATCGGATAGAGCGTCAGACTCTTACTAGCGGGTGATCTGAAGGCTGCGAGTTCGACCCTCGCGGTGGGCTAATCGTTTTGTTTTGGATCCGTAAGTACCCCAGACCATATGGCGGCCACATACTTCTATCATTGACGCAATGAACGGTGCCCCGGGCCCCACAATCTCTGTACACGGAGTCGAGTAATAAATCATGATCATACGTACAGGCGGAATACCGACGATACTTTTCGGTAGTCTCCACCGTGATTCAGCAGTGCGACGCCGAATCGACATGAGTCAAGCGTCGACAGATCACGCATGCAAATGCTATATGAACCATGCAGGGGCGAGGAGCACCTGGCAAATGTGAGCAGGAGCAGATTTATACCCAAATAGACTGTATTACTACGATAAACGATAGAGGTCTCCAGCAAGCACCGGAGACCCGGACGATGCGGAGCCAGTCCGTCTACAAAAGGACTTCCGCCTGCACCGACCTTGACGCCTGCGCGTCGTGCGAGCCTCCAGAGTCGATGAACGACTTCAAGCGCGGCGAGAGCTCGTACCCGCACTCCTGCAGCTCCTCCACGGCGAGCTTGTAGCGCACGTCGCCGACGGCGACGAGCTTGCGGATAACGGCCTCGTACACGAGGCGCGGCGGGACCATCCCGAGCGACTTCATCTCCTCGAGGTAGAAGAACGCGTCCTCGTACATGCTCTGCGTGAGGCACAGGCGCACCATGCGCTCGTACGTCGTCTCGTCCGGCCGGATGCCCGCCGCCTTGAGGTCCGCGAGGAGGCGGTCGCCGAGCTCGCGGTGGCGCGCGTCGACGCAGCCGAGGAGGAGGAGGTTGAAGGTGTCGAGGTTGGGCGTGACGCCGAGCTTCGCGCAGGCTTTGTACGTGCCGATCGCGCGCTGGAGGTCCTGCAGGGCGACGGCGGCCTGGATGACGACGTTGAGCGCGACGACGTCGACGGGGGAGCCCTCCTCGTGCAGCATCTCGAGCTGGCCCCAGGCGCTGTCGACGGCCTCGGTGTCCTTGCTGATGAGCTCGAGGATGGGCCCGGCGGTCTCGAGCGCGGGCGTGATGTCGTTGGTGCGCATGAAGTCGAGCATGATGATCGCCTCCTTGAGCTCGCCGTGGCGGCACAGGGCCTCGATGACGGGGGCGATGTGGTATTCGCACCAGACGATGTTGATGTTCTTCAGCACGCTGATGACGTCCACCGCGAGCTCCGAGAGCCCGTGTCGCGCGGCCGTGTGGAGGACCTGCAGACAGCACCCCTCGTCTGGAAGGAAGTGGAGGTCGTGGACGACCTTTTGCCATGTGCGAGTGACACCTTCCGGCTGCATATCGTGTTAGAACAGAGCAATTCGATCATTTGGCTGAACTCACATAGAGAGCCTCCGCACAGCTGATGAGCACGTCCACCCAAACTTCACCGTCCAACCGCCGTACAGATGTCTCCTCGAAAGCGATCGCAAGGTCAAGAGCAAGACGAGGGAACCCGAGCGCTGCGGCACGAGTGACGATGGCAGACGCAGTGTTGAGCGTGGGGGCCATACCCGCGGGTGCCATCTTCGCGAGGAATTGCAGAGCGAGTTCTAGGCGGTCTGCTTGCGCCAGGCGCGTGATGATGATCTCGTACGTGATTTCGTTTGGGGGAATGGACCACTCTTCCATCGTCTTAAGAAGCTCCTGCAAGGGGTGCTGCTCCACTAGGGCTAATGTCTTTGGGAGGTGAGTTATAAGCGACTGTGGAGCGGAAGACATGGGAGGGAAGACCGACCCTCATCATATGGTGGAAGGTCTGTCGATTCGGCTGGACTCCCAGTGCTACCATGTCCTCGAAGACGGCGCGCGCCTCGACATACAAGCCTTCCTTCGCGCATGCGCTCAAAATGAGGTTGTAGGTGGTCGTATCAGGTGCAAGGCCCTCGTCCTTCATGCGTTTCGCAAGGGACAGGACAGCATGTGACCGGCCGTGGTCAAGATGGCTGGCCATCCGCATGTTGTACTTGGCGAGAGGCGTATTCGTCGGTCCTCGGAACTTCCCCTCGGACTGTCGCATCCCATTATTTGCCACAATGATGGACGGGCTAGGGTATGCTGACAAGTCGACGGCGAGTTGGGCAGCGGAGGCATACCGTCGCTGCTCGTGGACACCTGTAAGTACGGGTGAGTTCGGAGCACGTCCGTTCTGAGAGCAAGTCGTACGTACAAGCAACCGCGTTCACCTCTGCAACTGCATGGCGTATTTTGTGCTGCGCCCTCCTGAGAGCCTGACGAGAAGAAGACGCGAGCATTGGGTACAGCGAGCACGGCAAGAAAGACAGCGAGCGCAAGCCGGTGAGCAACGCCTGCGCGCTTGAGGTAAACTGAGAAATTGGGCGTCTGAATCGAGGAGGCGTGGGAGACCTGCCACGTGGGCCTAAAGGGGCCAAGGCGGGATCGTGGATCGAGGCATGTTCCAAACCACCGCGTCGCGACACCCTCCCCCTCCCGCTCCCCCGCGCAGACGCGTGCTATCCCCACCACATTTCTTGGATACCCATGGTATGTCTACGTACTGCTTCTCTTGGCCTTCTGGTAACACTTCCGCGGTCAGTTCTACTCCGAAGCGATCCTCTCGCGCCGCGGGCCCCTGGCGAAGGTATGGCTCGCGGCACACATGGAGCGGAAGCTCTCCAAGACCCAAACACTACAGACGGACATCGAGCAGTCTGTCGGTATGTACTCCATTCAAATATGCGCACTCATCGCTGGAGGTTGACACGTTCGTAGACGCTATCATGCACCAGGAGATCGAAGTTATGGCCTTGCGGCTAAGTGGTCAACTGCTCCTCGGTGTCGTTCGCATCTACAGCCGGAAGGCAAAATACCTCCTGGATGACTGTAATGAAGCATTGCTCAAGATCAAGATGGTACGTCTTCACCAGCCGTCCTCAAATTCCGTTCCAACCATGCCCTGCAGGCGTTCCGGCCAGGCCTTGTCGACATGACGGAAGATCAGCTTACTGTCAACCAAAATGCTATCACACTGCAAAGCAACAACTTTGATCTCGATGCTCTCCTTCCCGACCTCGATTGGTATGACATCCTGAACTGCGTCCATGTGACTGTGGCTAACGCGCCGTTTTAGGGATACCGCAGACTTCGAGAGCAGAGACGTCCAACCAGGAGGGCAGCACATTGCTCGTGCGGCTGACATCACCCTGGGCAACGCAGATTTCACGTTCGACCTAGAGGATACCGGATACGGGTTCGACCTTGGTCCGTCGGATGGGATTGGCTCTCAAGACTACGACATAGACTTGAACTTGGACTTCGGTGACGGCCCTGCTCCAGCTGACCGCGCAACCCCCCGCACCGAAGATGACGAAATGAGCGTAGAAGTCGGTCGAGATGCGGCCGCGCCGCGTCCGTTCCGGGAGTCATTGGGTTCTCACTTGCTTGGTGCGCACGAAGGCGAAGGAGATTTCGACATGTTGTCCGTGCGGAGCAGAGCCCAATCGGAGAACCCATTCGGTGGACCTGATATCGATATGGGCTTCGGCCCCGACGCTGGCGGCATGGACGTCGACCTCGGTATCTCGTTTGGAGACGAACCCTTGAGCGACCACGCGCCTACTCCCCATCTCACCCCTTCGCGAGCTTGTAAGTTCCTAGATATTATCTGTACTCCGCCGTGACTGACGGTCGAACAGCTTCTCCTCTCACTGAACCTCCGCAAACGCCACCTCCCGATGTCCAGCTGACGCCTAAGGCGGTCGCTGAGGAAGCCACCAAGAAGAAGAAGGAGAAGAAGCAGATCATTGACTCCGTCACTGAGCTTGCAGACGGCCCCGGAGCACAGGTCGGACGGGGCCGTAATGCAGGTCTTGGTGCGCCGGTAACCAAAGATGTCAGCGACATTGTCACAGAACATTCCTCCCTCCCCCGCTCGTCACTCGTTATGCGTCTACTCGAGATCAGGGACGACCCCATCGCACACTTCTTGCCTACGAAGACAACAGCCCAGGGTACCTTCTTCTTTGCCGCACCGCCCGGCCTCGTGCCAGAACTTGCGGACATGTTCATGCGCCCGGTCACGAACCTGAACGCTTCCAAGCGGCGTGGTGCATCTCCTGAGAAACCACCCAGCAAGAAGAGGCGAACAGACGGAAGCGTCGCCGGCGACGAAGAAGAAATGGAGCAGGCCCGTCGCGAGGGCAGCCGTGCACCCAGCCTGGCCTTGGGCAGCGACGTGTACGGGCGCGCAAGCGTGGGTCCTGGCATGGACTTCGCCTTTGGTGACAACACCGGCATGGGCGAGGACTTCCAGATGGACGTCCCCGAGTTCGAAGGCGGACCTGTCGGGCCCGAGGCCGAGCGTGCGCGGAGCAAGTCCTTGGCCCCGTCCGCGCTAAGCCGACTTTCGACACCACCACCCGACGTCATGCTCGAGGAAGGCGACGAGAGCCATGCGGACGTGACGTGCCCGATCGCAGTATTTGACGACCGTGTCGCTGCCAGTCAAGGCCAGAGCCAGGCATCGACGGAGCTGGCATCTAGCGATGATGGCAAGGGCTACAGCAAGAACACCGTCAAGGCTCTGTCGATCATTCGCAAGGACCTCGAGCCGTCAGCAGAAGAGCCGGCAGAAGATAAGTACATGAGCTTCAACAACATGGCACAGAAGGTACGTGCCTTTTCTCGTATATGGCATAAATCAGCGCGCTAAGCGTGTATCGCATTTGATGTAGGCGTCTCGTCGTGCTGCCGCCGCGTTCTTCTTCGAGCTGCTCGTACTCGGCACGCGCGACTGCGTCAAGCTCGATCAGCCTGAGCCTTTCGCGAACATCGAGATCCGCGCGAAGGACAAGCTCTGGGAGCGCCAGCGCCACTCATCCTTGGCTCCTTCGTCCTCTGCTAATTTCCCTCGCGCGACCGTTGCCTCTCCATTGGGCCAGGCTCGCAGGCAGGGCTCTGCGGTGCCGTCGATCGCGTCTGCGTTCGGCCTCTAGAACACCGATCATCCCATCCACACGATCTGTATACGACCTATCCATCGTGACGACCGCACAACATGACGGCCTACGACGAATTCTTGCTGCTCGGGCTCGACTATGACATAAGTTCTATACTGTATCTTTCTATCATCTTTCTTATCGACTTTCCTGTGTTGGACAACTATCTCGTCTACCGTTACGTACCTACCCAGTCCTATCTTGTCGTCTCTGATGTCTCCTAGCTATGCGCAATGCTTGGTGTTATTCTTTCTCTAATCTTATGTAGTATTCTGTATACCGATGATCCTGTCATAGCTAGAGTACGTCGTAGGCTTTTGTTTGACCGTCAGCCTATCCTACCTTGAATTGAATGTGCCTTACGAGCTGTGCGTGGTATTTGAAATACGTAGCTCTGTATGCCAAGTATATAGCTATAGTTGGAGGATGCGTGCAATGTAATGTCAATCAGAAGACGTGAAGTGAGTACTAGTGTCCGTGATGATTCGTGTGTGAACGCCTGACAGGACAATCCCATTGTTCATGAGCGACTTCAAGCAGTGATGTTGAGAGTCGTGTGCACTACGTCCATCGTCGCCATCTCCGAAGCCTGCGCGGCACAAGGAGTCAGCTCAGCAATCTGCTGTCTACGAACGTCACGCTGAACGCACCCCGAGGATGTAGAAGTGCGCGACGGAGAGCCGCGCGGGGCCCGGCGCGATGTCCGCGGGGACGCGCACGACGTAGCTCTGCGTGACGTTCCCGGACGCGTCCGCCGCGGGGGCGTACGTGCCCGAGAAGAGCAGCGGGCCGACGGACGCGTCTGGGAGGCTGGTGCAGCCGCTGCCGCTTAGGGGGCAGGACGCGAGGCCGATGGCGATGGCGACGTCTTGCGAGCCCGTGAGCGAGTTCTGTGGTTCCGAGGGAGTGAGTCTAAAGGGAAAGGAGGAAGGAAAGCGCCTGGGGGAGGGGGGGGGGCGCACCTGCTTTTGGACGACGACGGTCATAGACTGGCCCTGTTTCTCGACGGAGCCGGAGGGCGGCTGAGCGATGTGCACGCCCTGGGCGAGGGCGGAGACGGCGAGGGCGAGAGCGACGAAGACGGCCTTCATGATGATACGGATGGGTAAAAGGTGAGGGGAGAGTTGGTAAGGAAGAGGATGAAAACCGTTGGCTGAAGACAAGACCAAATGTTTAGTTCCTTATGTACCTCATGGACTCGCATACTCCACGGCGAGGCTGAGAGAGTGCCCGTTCGGTGCCGCCGCCTAGACGGCATGGAGAAGGAAGAGGAGTCTTGCCGTCGGCCGGGTGCACACCTGCACCGCTTTGTCGTGGCGGTCTTATGTGACGGGGTGGGGAAGGCCTGTATGAGGACGAACTGGTCATAGCAGTGCTCCTTCGTGGCGTTTAGCGTGCAGAGCACATCACGAGTGGTCGTAAAGTCGGCAAATTGGGGTCGTGGACAAGGAGCACGCGCACAGGAGCAATCCATTCGAGGATAGCATACACCCCGAGCAGCATGGTGATCCGTTGCTACGTTGACGTCGTTTGCGAAAAACGTGCTGGATAAAAACGATCTGAAGACGACACCATGAGACCCACAGGTCCCCACGGTGCGAGTACAACGCTCAACTGCTAGAGGTTCCAAGAAATTCAGGAATACGAGCGTACTATATAGGACAGAGAACTTACCGCGTTCTGTGCGTCGCTGGAAAGAGATTTGGCTTGCGAACATGGGGGCAAGGAGCAAGCTCAAGCGGTAAGCGCCAGCATCCACTGAGACGGTCACGTGGGCGCCTCTCCAGCGCGTCGCGTCAGTGGTGTGTGGTCGTGTTTACGCGCCCGGCCGAGTTGAACATCCTCAGCCACCGCGTGCTCATACTACTTAGTGGCTACGACCAGGACGATACTAACGACCTCGACACGATCGCTTGCACGCACACACTATGTTTCCCAGGGGCGCAAGATTCCAATCCGCCAAAGGTCTTGAACCGCTGACTTCTGCGCTCGAGCTTGAACTAACACGACACACCTACAGATTCAGAGGTGCCAGGACCAGGCGCATACAACCCACAAGGTGAGCATGTGTGGCATGCATCAAGACTCTGTTCTGATAGCGGCGGAAGACCCGGAGTACGATGCCTACAAGCGCGGCGCGTTTCTCGAGAAGACAAACAGGTTCAACAAGGACAAGCCCTCAGACGTTCCAGGTGAGCCCTCATATGATTCCTCTTCGGTGCCCCAAGTATTCACGTATGATCTATAGGACCTGGAGCGTATGACACGGACTCTACGAACGCGCAGAACAAGCCGCCCGCCACAAAGCCGCCCGTAGGCACCGACAGACTGCAAGCCCTTCAACGTAAGCTGGAGGACCTCGAGAGGATACATGTCGAAGAGAAGAAGGCTGTGAGTCTGACCCGTCCCAAGTCCCAAACCTGTGCACCCAACGTCTTTTCCAGCACCACCTCGAACAGGAACGGCTCAAGCTCGAGCTGAACCGCGCACAAAGGGCCGCCGCTGAGCAGACCGAGCGCGCCGACAAGCTCAAGAAGCAGAACGACGCCCTTGATGCGCGCGTCCAGGAGCTCAAGAAAGCGAGCACCACGGAGCAGTCCGAGCTTCGTGAGCTCCGGCTGAAGCTGCGCGCGAGCGAACACGAGCGCACGCAGCTCGCGTCGAAACACAACGACGCCGGAGAGATCCGCAAGGCCCTGCAGGCGGCGGAAGTGCGTCGGAAGGAGGATCTGCGCGAACGCGACCGCAAGATTGCGGAGATGGAGAAGACGCTCTCTGCAGAACGCAAGAAACGCGAGACAGCAGAGGCGCGGTGGCAAGAGGCCAAGGGCAAGACGGACGGCAGAGTGGATGAAGCGCAGGCGGCCGCCCGGGATCTCGAGGCCCGACTACAGGAGGCACAGAAGGAGGCACAGGCGGCACGGCAGGCCTTGGAGGATCTCGAAGCTACTTCCGAAGACACCGAAGAGGAGCTGCTTGCCCAGCTTGAGCAGCACCGGACCATGCTCGCGCGCGTCGCCGCAGAGTACGGCCGTCTCGCGTCGGCGAGTGTCGCTCTGTCTGTGCATCAGCAGGCCAAGAGAGATACGGCTGCCCTGCAGCTGCGCAGCAATCGCCTCGAGAGGAAACTCGCGAACAGCGAGGGCCAGGTCGTCGAGCTTGCAAACCTCATCCGCCAGGTGAAGGACGAGAATGCCTTCCTCTCCGCTCAGCTTCGTGAGGCGCGAGTCGAAGTCGACGCATATCGACATGCGCTTGCCCATGCCGCGGGCACGTCTGCTGCACCCGATTCGCTGCTTGACATCGCCAGTGGTCTGGAGACCGTCTCTCGGGAACGAAACGCTTTGCAGGCGGAGACACACCAGGCCGTATTGGCCAACGTGGAGCTCTGGGGTGCATTCAGCCACTCACAGCGTGATTCCCTCCTATTCCACGCATCCGTTCTCAACAAGGGACTCGACGACATCTGCGCCGAGCTGACCAAGCGCACGACAGAGCTCTCCGCCTCTGAAGCTACACAGGCGCTGCTTTCCGAATCGCTGCAGCGAGCCCAGGCCGAGTGCGCCGAGGCACAGCGCATGCTCGCCGAGAACACGGCCGAGCTTGCGGAAGCCAAAGTCCAAGGCGCGACATTCAAGAAGGAGCTGGAGATGGCGCAAGCGAACGCCCGTGCAGAGGTCGCACGGTTAGAGCAGAACCTGCAGCGCGAGAAGGAGGGGAGCCAGCGTCTGAGCGCCGCCGCACAGAAGGCGAAGCAGGCCGAGCAGTTCCTCCGCAGCGAGGTCGAGCAGTGGGTCCCTCCTCACGCCTTGCCAGCACCTACAGCCGACACTGACCGTGCACTCTTTTGTTTTGTCCCCCGCAAACAGACTCGGCTCGGATCTCGCAGAGGCGGAGAGGTACGAGGAGGCGTACAACGCGCTGCTCGCGGAGGTCGACGCGCTCGTGCTGCGCAACGCGCTCGCGGAGGACGAGGCGGAGGCGCTGAGCAAGCACAACGCGGAGCTGCTCGGGCACCACAACCCCGCGCAGCGCATCATGTACGTCGACCGCATCCGGCGCGAGCTGCACGACACCAAGCAGGTGCGTCTTGACATTTTCCCCCGAATCGCGCCAGCGTGTACGTGTGCTCACTAGGCGGGTGGCTACAGAAACTGCTCGCGGCGACGCGCGACCGGGACGGGGCGCTCGCGGACAACGACGAGCTGCGGCACGAGCTCGGGCTGTACAAGTCCGTCGCGGTCCCGCAGGACGTAAAGCCGCGCACGACGATCACGCGCGTCGGGCGCGTCCCGTCTGGGCTGTCTGAGAGCGAGCCCGCCGCCACGCTGCCGCGGTCTGCTTCGGGCGCGAGGCTCGCGAGTGTGCCGGAGGCGTGCATGGTTGCTGGGGATGCGGACGAGGCCGAGGCCGTTGGGGAGGGCGACATGACGCTGGACGAGATCATGTAGGGCCGTGGAGCTGTTTGCGCTGGATGTATCTTTGCTGTGTATTGTGCTTTCTTGAACTAGCAGATATACCCTTCTCACGCGATGCATCCGCACCAGCGTCGTTGCGGTCCGCAAGAGCGCATCTCTTTGGCACAAAGTATTGAGTACATAGATACACAACAGCGTAAGTGAGCAAAGACAACACGTTCGTATGGAAGGAAACCCGGCAGGATAAGAATCCGTTACAGAGGGAAGGCAGAGCCGCGGGCGGCCTTGATCCACTCAGAGTCCGCGTCCGGATACTGTCGTACACACAAGGTCAACTCTCCGCCAAAAAAAAAACACGCAAACGGCCACACATACCTCCCAAGCCATGATGCCCGCACCTGAACGTCGAACCCCACCACGTGCTCGTCAGCATCCCATCGCCCCGGACACCAAATCCAGTGGCACTCACCCCAGCCGAGCTCGCGCGCCTGCGCGACGCACTCCCCGAGCGCGTACGGGTCCATGAAGCCCGACGCGCCGCCGCCCACCGCGGCGTACTTGCCGATGACGAGCTTCGAGAGGGGCACGCCGGCCTGCGCGATCTCGAGCAGTGCGGACCCCGGCCAGAAACCGCCTGCCGTGGTGAGCAGCCCGTCGCAGGTCGTGTACATGTCGTCGCCCTCTGTGGAGGGGAGGTGAGCAGGACGGGGGGTGCAAGAGACGGGGGCTGAAGCTTACGGTTGTAGAACTACCATATGATAGGTGAAGAATGGTGAGTGAGGGGATGCGTACTGCGAAGTGAAATGGACGCTACTTGGACGTTGTACTATGCACTTGTGAGCGTATGTTACCACGAAATGGACGGTAGATACTCACCCAGTCAATCAAGTTACCGGCGTTCTGGTGGACGGTCAAGTATGCCCCGGTCGTGTTGAACACGGGTGAGAACCACGGAGCAACGGCTACATCAAGTGAGGTTTGTAAGTCGAGCATTGTGGAGAGAAGGTCCCTGCTGCTTACGTGCGTGTGTGAGGAGGTAGTGGCCCTTGGGTAACTTCTCGCGCAGAGTCCGAGTGAAGGACACGAGCCACGCTTCCGCGCCGCCGTCGCGCGCGTTCATCGCGGTCAAGTCCTGGAACCGGCGTCGGTCAATATTCCTCCAGCCGCCGCTACTAAGCGTGGCACTTGTGTACCTCATAGTCCACGTCGATCCCGTCCAGCTGGTTGTCGAGCACAAACTGCGCCATGGTGTTCGCGGTGGCAACCGGGTCCGCGCCGCCGCTCGTCGGGGCGTCGGTCGCGCCGAACGCGGAGACGATGACGCTGACACCCGCCGCGTTGTACTCTGACTTGATAGCGGCCTTCTTGTCGCCGCTCAGGGCCGCCCATGCAGCAGCTTGGTCCGCCGGCCCCGAGACCAAGAGGAAGGAGAGGACGCTGCAAGAGATTAGCAGTGCTCTCAGGAGCCCTCGGTCTTCGTTGGACGTACACCACAGTGTATCCCTGGGGAAGCGCACGAGATGAGTACTGGCCGCGTGGCGGGTGTTCAGGGACTGCGTGATGAGCGTACCTCTATTTCGGAGACGGGCGGGAGGACGTCCCCGCCGGTGACTCTGTCGGTGTACACGACAAAGGCAGGCGTGGACCCATATGCATTGTTTGTGGACGACGTTGAGTTTTCAGAGGCAGGTGATGTCGTGTTCCCGGACCCGGAGGAGATTGTCTTCGCTGGCCAGATGTTAGTCTGAACCTTTGCAAAGCGGCTGTTCGGCCGGGCAGGCGCAGAGAGTACCGTCCCCGACCACGACCCCAGAAAGGCCAGGGCAAGGTAGAGCGATGAGAAAGAAACGGGCAGCATCTGTACCAGCGCGCTCAACGAGGAGAAGCACGGTAGGACAGAGCACTCGGGGGTGGCAGGCTCGACCTGAGGGCGTAGAGCCCGATGTGCGGATTATAGCCTGCGCTGTGCATTGCAGGGTCGTAGCAGCCTCAATTTCCATGGAGCTACATCGAATGCAGGACAGGCAAAGGTGCTGAGCTGTCCGTGAACAGGTGCATCGAGTCCTACAACCTGAAGCTGAGACGAGTGAGCGAGCTAAGCGTTAAGTGAGCACCTACATACCCCGCGGGCCGCTGCGTTATAGTGCAATTATGTGTGGTTGCGAGACGGATAGCTGACCCTGGAAACTTTGGTTGAACGGAGTTGCAAGAAACTTGCAATGTGAGCGAAGGCTTGCGACGACTCGGAGAAAAGACTGTACTAGTGATGTGTGATCACAACCCATACGACCGCACACCGCGGTATATTGGAGACAGCCAAAAGTTAATCGCAGCTGCTAGTAACGGTTGTAGAAGGTCATCGCAGCATTCCCCAGCAAATATTCCCCTCGACCCGCGGTGGGCGGGTTCATTCTAAGATAGCGTCATCCTAAATGCGCATGCATTCCTTGCTAAATACGTTTCACTCCAATGTCAATATCAAGGGGGATTAGGGACATAGTAGGAGTAAGGTGGAGCGGAACATACATGTCCATCTGACCAACGGTGGGAGGTTTTGCCATACACAGTGACGCAGGTAGATTTGAGAAGCACGGGTTGCTGAAGCTTTCAAGTAAGGACCCCGGGGTAGCTATAGGTTGTTGGCGAGATACGTCGGGGCAAAAAGAAAACTGTGCTTATCCGGAAAGGCGCTACCAGGGCTCGAACCTGGGTTTTGGGAACGCTGAGATCAGAATCCCAAGTGATAACCGCTACACTATAGCGCCGCCGAATTGGAAAAAAGGGTCAAAGTCTATAGTTGTATGCTGACCCTATGACAAGGCTAACAGGAAACGGAATGCAAGGACGGGAGAGCTTGGACTGAGACCTGCACGACGTCGACGATGAACCCGCCTCATATTCTCATCGCCCGCAACTCACGAGGGCCCAACAACCTCAACTCCGCCTCCCTCAGCTCCCCCACCGAGACCCACGCCGCTGCAGCCGGCATATTCAGGTCCGCCGGCTCCCCACCCTGGTACTTCGAAGAGTACGAGTCGGATGGCATAGCCTCCTCTCTCAGCACCAACGGCGACATGGAGGACCCCATCGAGATCAACGAGACCTTCACTAGCGCGTACAGCTTCCCCGGGAATGTCAAGATCGTCGTCGAAGCTACTACGTTCTGGTGAGTACCACGGGCGCGCGTGGAGGGCGCGGGTGCGGGGCTGTGGCTGAGCGCTGAGCACCGTGCGCGAAATCTAGGGCACACAAGGAGGTCCTCTACTTCGCCTCTGCTTTCTTCCAGGCCGCACTCAGCGGCGGCTGGGCCGAGACGGAGCGCGATACTGCGCGCCCCCAGTCCATGTCCTCCGTGATCACCATCTCGCAGCCGCCGACGGTGCCCGGCGGCAGCGCCTCGCAGCGGCAGTCCGAGATCACGTTCGCCCCCATGGACCCAGACATAGACCCGGACGAGCTCGCGTTCGACGTCGACATCATCCGCGACGACCCGGCCGACGGCGAGAGCGAGCTGAGCTCCGAGGACAAGGCGAAGGCCCGTGAGGACAGCCTGAGCAAGCTGGAACAATCAAGTCCCGCGACGCCAACTAGCCCCACTACGGCGTTCAAAGGTAAGGCGAAGGCCCCGGACGTGGATGGGAAGCCGCCCGCGTCGCTCGCGTCTCGCACGTTAAAGCGGCGGCAGACGCTATTGCAAGAGAAACGGCCGGACGCGATCATCGTGCTCAAGGAGGAGAAGGTATGAGCGTGCGGCAGTAACGTCGACCGAGTGCACTGACCGCAGCGTAGGCTAGTACCTTCCACGACTTCCTGAAATATATCTATCCCCAGTATGTACCCACCCACTCGCGCCCCGCTCGCCGTCCGCTCACGCACACTGTAGCCTTGTGTGCACGATTACCTGGAACAACGTCGAAGGGCTCATGAACATCTCGCATAAGCTGCACGTCCCCGCGCTGCAGACGGAGTGCCTTACATTCCTGCTCACGCACGCGGCGGGACGCCCGCTGAAGGCGATGCGCATCGCGGAGCTCTTCGACGAGGAGGCGCTCTACTGCGAGGCGAGCCGCTTCGTGCTCGATAACCCCGGCGGCTGGTCCGAGGACGAGCTGAGCACGCTCAGCCCGGCGACGCTACTCAAGCTCGAGAAGCGCCGCACGTGGTTCCTCGAGCGCGTCCTCAAGCTCGGCCTCGTCCAGATCGCGAAGGAGTACCAATGCGTATGTATCGACTACACTCTGCTTGCTATCTATGTCTAGCTGACACCCATTGTGCCGTCAGTGTCTGTCGTGTCCGGACCCCGCAAACTGCGCTCGTCTGCTGGAGGAGAAGTGGAAGCAGGCGTACCAGGCCGTGTTCCGCTTCGGGCCCTGCCAGCCGTCCATGGTCTTCCGGTACCTCCGCACGTTCGAGGGCGTCAGCCCGCCACTCTCACTCACGCACCTCACCTGCCAGACGACCGCGAAGGCGTTCGTCGCTACCCGTATGCCATATCTCTCTCTGACAGAAGACCGTCTGCTGATATAACGCGCCCCGCAGTGTTCGACCGCATGTTCTCCCTGGGCGTGCGTGGCAGCGGGACAGATACCGCGCCACTCGGGGCGCGCGTGGCTGCTGTTGCGGGGACTGCGACGTTGGGCCCTCGGAGACATTTCCTCTATTGCACGCTGCATAACGAGCCTGCGCGGTCGAAGCGGTCGCGCGAGCAGACATGACCGTAGGTACGGTTGCTTCATAACGATGATGTCTTTCTTGTTCTTGATTGTTGTCCTTGTTGTCTTGGTCTGTATATGCTTGTTTTCGACTATCTTATTCCCCTTCGCTTCCTCCAGTTCGTTCGTCTGGACAACATTTATACTGATCATGTGGAATCTGATTATGAGTGTACGTCCTTGCAGTTGCACGTCTGGCATACTTGGGATGTACTACTTATTCAACTTGAAATGTGAAGTTCCGGTAGTAAGTGTGAGTAACTTCCATATACTGTTCCCAGGGGACAACGGTCTGTATTGCAGGGCTCGGTAGTTAGGCTGGTATACATATTTATAAGGGCTCGGGTATAGATACGTAATCTGCGGCGTTATACCAATGCTGCGGGGGAGAAGAGGAGAAAGTGTGGAAGATGCAACGAGCGGGCATTACTACGGCCGTACATACCGCGAAGACGCGTAGTAGTAGTGGGACAGACGAGAATCGAAACGAGAGGTCCCCGGCGGAAAGTGAAAAGAGGCTACCCAAGACAGATGGAGGAGAAAGGAGGCATGATGGAGAGTATAAACAAAGAGGATGCAGAGAGGGGAGAGGATATTTTGGTACAGCGGCGGTGCGGGTTCTACAGGGCTACAGACCGTGATGTAAGGAGAAAGAGAGAGATAGAGAGGAGGCGGACGGGACAAATACGGATAGTGATAGTGTTATAGAGGGGACGTCGTGACCGGGGCATTCGTGCTCATGATACGGGCGGCAGCTGCTCGAAGACGCGTGGGGCGTTCTCAACCAGCCATTCGATGCAGAGCGCCTTGCCAGCCATGTCGCTGAACTCCGCGCCGGGGTCGCGTGAACGCATCAGTGTTGCTATACGAACGCGTCAGCAGCTGGTCTGTCATTGCCAGTAGATGTAACTGACGTCCGAAGACAACACCAAGATTCCTTGCGTGCATGAGGTTCTGCTCACTTCTCTCGCAAACACTACAGAAAACATCATCAACAGGCTGTCAACGGACAGTGCATGGAGAGAACATACCGATTCAAGTGGAGCATCAGTGCCCTCAGCGTGTAGTAGTGCTCCCTCGGCAGCTCATGAACGAGGTCGGCGAACGTGTTAGCTTTCACTGATGGATCGCGGATGGTGGAAGCGCTGATGAACTGGTCGTGCAGCTCGAAAGTCAGGAGCGGGTTCGGCAGCGCACGCAGGTACGACTTGAGCACAGAGGTCACGCTGCAGATGTCGTTGAAGCGCTCGGTGTCCCGGAGGTCGAAGGAGGCATAGTCGCCACGCTCGAACAGCTGCGTGATCATCTTGGACTGGCCTGAGCCGCCGGTCTTGCGGTAGATACCCTCAAGATCAAGAGCTGATAGGGTGGGTCAGATAGATTACTCAAGAAGGCAGCTTGTTAGACGTACCGATGTAGTCGACCGCATCGATACATTTCTCAACAATGACTGGGAGCACCCGTGGCTCCTCCCTTGAGTCGGCACAGACTTGTTCGATGAGATCCCGGCCAAACATGGAGGGTGCTGTGAGAGGGATAATGTCAAGTCTTGAACTCATATCTGTCATTATAAACACTTACGGAGGGGTGCGAGGGGCTGTCCATCGTCACGCAACACCTGTTGCTGCGAACATGTGAGGTTCACGTTATGTATGCAACGCGTGTGCACCGCGACGTTGCAAGCTACGATCCTTAATCAGCATCGATTCGGTCCCATACCACCCGCACGACCTACCGGTACAGCGGAGCTGCGAGCCCCACATCTTGTCGCCGCAGTGGTCGCACCTTGCTACACGCAGCACGCTGACCTGCTGGAAGATGTGCTCCGTGCGCCACTTCGGCTTGCCCTGGTCCACACCGTTCATCGCAACGTTCTCCTTCGGCGCCGCCTTCGAGCCCGGCCACTTGATGAACCGCGCCTTCACCGGCTGCGGCGTGTCCTGCACATCCGGCTTCGAGATCTTGATGAACTTCGTCTCCGCGGACTCGTCGGTCGCAGCGAGCGTGGTGGACGACACGGAGGCGTTGAGCATGGGGGGCGAGCGCGCGCGGTCGAACGAGTTGTTGTCGCGGCGTTCCTGCAGCACGTTGTCCTCCTTGGGCGGGCCGGGGTTGGCGGCGGCCTCGAGGCGGCGCTGGTACTGGGCGTTGAGTTGCGCGAGCTCCTCGTTGCGCTGGTTGAGGACGGTGGTCTCCTCCAGGAACGCGTCCCGCGAAGCCTTGAGCTCTGCAAGCTCGCGTACGAGGATCTCGCGCTGTTCGGTCAGGGGGATGAGTTCGTGCTGGTACTGCGTCTTGATGTTGTCAAAGCGCATCGAGAGCGCCCTTGTCATCGACGCGCCGCCGTCTTCGAAATTGGCCACGGCTGGAGAGCTGTATAACAATGGCGAAGTGAGCAAACAATGACGTATGACGTGTGGTCATAACGCACTTTCTGGATGCTGAGAGCTGCTCGACCTCTGCCAACGTCATGTCTCGTTCGACCTTCAGCTTCGACAAGTCGCGTTCCAAGGTAGACATTTGGTCGGTGATCTCCCTGGACAATTGCTTCTGTGCCTCTTGACGCTTGGACTCGCCCGATATAGCGTTGAGCCGCGCGGCTTGGCCTGACAACAGCACTCGCAAGCGTGTCACTTCGGCCTCAGCGTCGCGCCGCGCCTTGAGCTCTCGGTCATACTCCGTCTGAGCAACGGTCAGGCCGTCCATGTACTGCTTACTCGCCCGCTACAAGCCACAAGTCATCCATGTCAGACGATCAAGTGTCCCGAGAGATAGGCTCGGCACGCACCTTCATGCCATCCAAGTTGCCCTTCAGCGCACTGTAGTCATGCTGCTGCTGCTCGAGCAACGTCAAAACCGTTTGCACAAACCCAACGTCAAGCGTGACCAGCGCAATCCCACGCTCAGAGGCCACCGCCACCGCCTCCTGCAGCTTCTGTCGTGCATGCTCAACACCATCTGCCGGTGCAGTGACAGTGATGCGCGCGCTGCCGTTCCGCTGCCCATTGATGTTCTGACCAGTGGCGTTAGAGTCTG
Organism: Trametes pubescens; assembly: GCA_001895945.1. NCBI lineage: Eukaryota > Fungi > Basidiomycota > Agaricomycetes > Polyporales > Polyporaceae > Trametes > Trametes pubescens. Next base: position 37,995 of record MNAD01000800.1, read on the forward strand.
CGTGCCGCCGCGCCACGCTCAGTGGCGGCGTGCCAGACCGCGCCAGGGAGTCGAACCGCACACGCTCGCGGTCGTTCGACCGCCGCGCGCCCTCCTGCGACGAATAGTCGTGCGAAGACGTCGACGACGGGCTCGTCGCGCCGCTGCTGCTCCGCTCCGTCGACGGCGGCTGGCGCTTCATCGGCGTCGCCTCCTCCGCGCCCGCGCCCGCGCCGTCGGCGAACCCGAGCACGGTGATGTCGCTGCGTGGGGTCGTCGGCTGCCCGGCCGAGTCCGGTGGGGTGAGCGTGAAGTCGAGGTCGCGCAGCTTCTCCGCGCCCTTCGGCACGCCGCTCATCGTGCGTATCAGGTCCGAGAAGTCGGCGCCGCCCATGGAGATGCGGATCGGCGGCAGCGCGGGCGCGATGAACGTCGAGTGCGACGTGCGCTCCACCGGCGACGACTCCGCCTCGTCGGCTGAGTTGTCCTCCGTCTCGGCCCCGTGCCGCCGCGCGCCGACGTCGATGCGCAGGTCGCCCGGACGCTGGTACGGTTGCGGGGAGGCGTCCTTCGGTGGGAGGGATGGTGGCCGGTCGCTGCTCGCCTCGCTGTGGCGGCTCGACATACCGTTCTCGTCGGACTCTGCCTCCGTATCGGTGCCGCTCTCGATCCCATGTGGGACATCGACAAAGTGCGCGGGGGAAGACGGCAACGAATTCCCACTCCCCCGTACCTCAAACTCAACGCCAGACAGTGCGCTCTGGCGGATATAGTCCGGGCTCCGGTATCCCCCATCGAGACGGTCGTACGAGCGGACACTGCTGCCGTTCAGGTTCAAGTTCGGGGGGCGATGCTCGGGCGTCCGCGGGCTGCGATCTAACACGAGGTTGGAGGGCGACTCAGCTTCAAGCGCCTCGAATGACGACGGGATTGCGAGACTGGACGACCGTGAGGGCATCTTGTCCAGGTTGAGTGTGGGGCGCGATGGCTTGCCCTGTACCTGATTCGTGCTCGGCCCCGGGGCGCTCGACGACGCGGAACGCCCGCGCCCCGCTGCAGCGCGCTGTGCGTCATAGTCCTGACCACTGCGCCCCGCAGGAGAGATGGGCGATTCTTGGTGATCGCTGTCGGAGAACGGCTGGGGCTCGGCCGAGCCGTACGGGCTGAAGTAGTCGCGCAAGGGAGAGTATGGGCTCGGTGACTCCCTGCCCGCAGAGCTGGGGTCGGTGCCTGTCACGACAGGCGGAGAGCGCACACGTTCGGATGCGGGGGTGCTGTTGCTCGTATTGAGCGAGACGCTGCTCGAGCTCGGGCGGAGCACGTTGAGGGGCTGTACCCGCCCGTCGAAGCTCCTGCGCTTAGTGAGATGACCGCCGTTCGTGTTGTCGCTCGAGCTAGGTACCGATAGCGAGTCCATCCTGGACGTGGGGGAGGTATTCGAGCGGAGGTGTTCAATAGGGGAGCTGTTTGTAGAGCTGCCTGCGGTCGACGGTCTGCCCGCATTGGGGTTGATACGCGTTATGGAAGGCGAGGCGGGGAGTCCCATGAACATGCCCGAGTGCCTCTTTGACAGACGCATGGAAGCCTTCTCCGCGGGAGACCCCAGTAACTGTGACGACGGCGGGGTGCCCGCAGACGGCGATGGAGCGGATGATGCACCTTGGTCCTGTTGGCGATGCTGCGACTCTGTCGCTACCAGCTTGGACAGGATCGACCCCCCCCGTACGCTCGCCGACGAGGGCGCCGAATGGTCGTCCGACGACCCCGGCGCGCGGTTGGAACTAGAGCGGGAGAGCGCGCCTTGTGGGGAGGTGACGTCCGGCGACGAGCCCTCCCCTGATGTCTGTGAGTGTGGTCTTCCTTGCTCTGCGCCGGCCTGTACACATTTCACAACAAGGTTCTTAGTCTCATCATCGCAGGTGAACACGGACGCGAACACGCACCGTCGCCGATGGACGGCCGTTCTGACCATCTCGTGAGTCGCCTTGTCTACCGTTCATGCTTCCACTCGCGCTGCCAGCGGCGGCCTGTGCTTGTGCCGCGCGCTCTCGCTCCTTCTCCTGCTCCCTTGCCCGTTCCTGCTTGCGCGCCTGATGCCGTCGGCTTCGCGCGACCCGCTCATTATGGCAGTTCATGCAATAGATGCCTTGGCTGGTCTTGGCGAAGACGAGCTCGTCAATCCGATTCTTGCACACCTTGCATTTGAAGCAGTGGGCGTGGTACGAGTCGTCGCCGGTCATGATAGCTTCGTCGAGGATCGGCTGCTTACAGACATTACAGCTGTAGGAGCAGTTGGCGCATATAGGAGATCCATCCGAGAGGAGGAGCAAGTTCGTGTCGGCCGTCACCTGGTTTCCACATTTCGCGCACTTGAAGCAATCGACGTGGAAGAACGACTGGCTAGTGGCGCGAGACATAGTCAGCGAAGGCACTCGGGCGTATCAAAACGGAGCGAGAAGAGACAAGAGGTGCGCAGAGAGTTCAGCAACCCACGGCCACCTCTGGCTAGCCGCATGGATGCCGGGGAGGGGCGATAACACTATGACGCACGGTAAAAGCGCCTCCAATATCGCATTGTACCACCATTGCTGCTTTGCTGACCAAGGCCGACAAGCGTTACGCCAGTTATGTGCGTCTCTATAGAGCGCAATTCCGGGGGTGGAAGCCCCGATTCGCAAGGTCTAGACCGAAGCATCCATGAATAGCAACGGACTAGCGACGCGCAGACTGGGCGCGCAGCAGGTTGCAATGGTGGAAGGAGCCCTACCCGCAACAGAGAGAGCTCGAGGTCATCGGGGATGAACGCGTCGATTGTGCGCGGAGACCGAGGCTGCTCCCTGGAAGCGTGGACATTCACAAAGGTGAGTACCCCCGGGATTACGAGATACTCGGACAGACTGATGCCTGAGAGCGCGCGATATTGAGGAGCAAGCATTGTCTGTCTGCAGGAGAAAAGAATGCCGCCGGGAGTGCAGCCGAGCAAGGAGGGGGGATTGGCGGGGCTCTCGGACCTCGACTTCGACGTGCAAGCTCGCGAGATGTATGAGATCCGAAGAAGGGACTCACCCAAATGCAACCACGATGCCGCCGTTCTCATCCACGACCGACTTCTTGCACCCGGGACAGCATCTATCTTCTGAAAGCACAGTTTGCGTCGCACCGCCATTATGGTTGTCCATGTAGCTGCTCATGGCTGGGTTATGTGGGGGTTGCAAGGTGGCGAGCATAAGTTGATGGGAAGGCGGGAGGTGCAGACAGATTGTTCAAAGGGTGACCGCAGGCACAATTGTCCACAGGCGAGAGAGATGCCAAGAACCCGAGCGTGTGCTGCTGCGAATGTCCAGGGGCCAGAGAAGGCTAGTAGGGAGCCGATGGGCGCGCGCGCGGCCTGCGCTGGGGCTAGAGGGGGCGTGCGGAGGAAGCGGTGGGCGCGGGGGGATGGGGGGAAGAGAGGAAGAGAGGACGGCTATCCTGCGCCTAGAAGAAGAGAGCGGGAGTGGTGGATGGAGACAAGTGCTCGTCGAACAAGTGCCCCAGTCGCCCATCAGCGACTCTGCGAGCAACGCCTGCCACGTGCTACTGCCCAGCGTCCCACTACCGGTCCTCGCCCGACCCATCGCGGATCTCTCCCTCACTCTCACTCGGGAGCACGCAAGGCTTGTCGGTCTGTCCCGCCTAGTGCTCATCACGTCCCGCGCTGTTGCGCGACGTCCAGACAGCGCTCAGCGTTCAAATTGTACACAACCCAAACATCGCGGCTGATCGCCACAGCTTCCATCGAGCATCTCTGACCCATGCTGTCCAGACCATCATCACCCTATCACCCCCAACACGCAGCGTTCGTCAACAGTCGTCATGGCGTTCTTCGAGTTCTAGCTCCCTCTGCCACAGACATATACGTGGTCAAGATGCATATGCGCAATCCACTGACTCTCGCGCCCGATCTGGTGTTCTCATGCAGCATCCAAGTACTGCCACATCGCGTCGCAACTTCCCATCCCCGGCGGAGAAGGCGGAGACCGCAGCAGCACCGTGTCGGTCCGAGCGTCGAGTACCTGACCTCAAATACGTACCGCCTGCCGAGCTCCACTTTCTTCAATATGCTCAGGCACTGCACCCGCACGCCGTAACAGGCGCGACGCCCCTGCAACAGCACCTCCCGCTCGCGTGGCGCCTATGGTGGGTAATTACCCCGTCCGGCGGCGCACGAGTGCCCCGTTCCGCAACATACAAAATCAAATCCTGCGCACGAGCGTACAGGAACCTCTCCGTGGCCGCGACGTTCGAGAAAGGCACATAGGGGTCGGCGTCGTTGTGCCGCTGCGCGAGGAACGGATGGTTTCGGGGTGGTCACGCCTGTCAGTGTCAGGCCTTCCGGGACCTGGGAGTCGGACTAGGAGAAGACAATAAGTATCGTATTCGATTCCTAAAGCAGCGGTACTAGCAGCAGCGGAATATCATCGCATTTCGTATATGTTCGTCATAGAAGGCTCGGCGGGCACACCCGCCGCACCAGAAAGTAACAGTAGGGGGTCATGCGGGAGGGAGGGAGGAACATAGGAACGGCGAGCGAAGACATACACAACGGTATACGTACAGCGCGACACTGCAAAGAGAAATAATAGGGTCCGAGGAGGCCGATTAATCGCCCGAGGCGGGGTGTACGACGGGGCGCGGGAGTCCGACTGGAGACGCAAGGGCGAAGCCCCCGGGGAAGGATGCGAAGCTGGACCGAGATCAAGTGCGAAGGGGAAGGGGAAAGAGCGTGGGGGGCTTCAGCCGGAGCCTGAGAAGGGGGGAAGGAGCAAGTCCGTGTATGGTGGGCGCGAGGCACAAGAAGGGGATGCAAAGGGACGAACGCGTACGCGGGACCGCAATAAAGAGGGCGAAATAGCTACAACCGCGGGTCGAGGATTAGAGGAGATGTGAGTGCGAACGAACAAAATATGACGGAGCGGGATGGAGAGGAACGACAAGAAATGAGTCAAACACTGTGGAGGGTGCGAAGTGGAGATGTGCATGTCCGAGGTCCGAGGCAAGAGGATGTGCAGGGGTCCCAGATTTCTGTTGAGAGGGTTGGATGTTTAGGGATTTGCACGGGTGTATCGTGATGAACATCTGCATGAAGAAGTATTCTTAGGGTGAGGGCGCGGCCAAAGGACACAAGCGGGAGACGGGTGTATGCTGCTGTGATTGCGGAAGAAGCTATGGTAGATAAGCTAGCGAGGATAGGAAGAGGAAGAGGTAGAGTGCACCATGACAAGCATTGCGGGATTGCGGGGGTATACGAAAGCTGGATGACGGACGGAGCGACGGCGTATGTACTGAACAACCATAGGACAGGAAAGTGCGGGGGCACATGGAGCTTGGGGACCAGGCCCGGGGAGTCGGACGAAGACTTGAGGAGAAGCGGACCGACGGCGAACGAGGAAAGGTTTAGACGGTGCAGCGGAGACAGGGACCACGGAGGATGGTCCGGATCCCAAGGTCGCGGCCTGTGCTGTGCACTGCACAAGGGACGATGGGAAAGCGGAGGTGGGCAGGGGTCTTCTCAATCTGATGCACTCGGTCGACGTTCGTGTGAATCGTGAAAGAGCTACGAAGACGCGACAGACGAACAGCATGCACAGACAGACATGGAGAGAGCGAAAGGCGCGGAATGCTGCACTAGCCTGAGCTAGCCAAATACTCTCCCAAGCGGCCTCACTCCCGGACCAGTACCCCGTGTTATAGGCCGCCGTCGAGCACGCCCCGGACATCGTCCACCTGGGCTAGGTCGGTCAGGAATGGACAGAGGTCCGTGAGCTCCGTATCGTGAGGGTCGTTAAACCACGACGAAACTGGCACTGCGTTGTTGGGATGGAAGATGTACGACGCAGGCGAGTTGTCGATGATGATGGTATCGGCGATTGGCCGCCCAAGTTGTGAGAGGTCCTATCGCGACATATGTTAATGTTGTCCCAAAAGATTGGGCAGAAGAAGGTCAATGTACCTTGACATAGTTGCCTCGGTGGTTATAGCAACTTTCACGGAACAGTCTGTGGGAAACTACGCGGTGGATGTCGAGCTTGTCAAGTACCGGATCTGCGTACTGCCACCACGATCGGGTCAACGCCTGGCATCTGTAGGGCGAGATCATCATATACAACATACCTTGCTTAGACTTGCCGTGAAGACGACGACTTCGTAAATTTCGCCCATCTTCTTCAAGAAGTTGTCTACGCCTGGTCGCTTGATGACGTAGACGTTGTGCCAGTGGTACTCAATTTCAACCGGTACGACGTAGTCTGCCTGTGAGATGGCCTGCAAGAAACGCTGTTAGCGGACGAAGAGGTTAAGACATACAAAGAGCTCATACCTTGAAACTACTATGCACCAACGTCTCATCGAGATCGAGGACTAGGCATTTCCGCCCGGCGTGCTTCGGAGATAATGGGGGTAGGAGTGGTCTAGGCACGCCGTCCTGGGATGCCAAGTACGTTGGGTGGTTGGTCGTGACAGAAAACAAAGACAGCACTCACAGGTCCGACGGGTATTCCTGCGCCGCCCTGCATGATAAGGCGCTCCTCCTCGTCCTCGATCTCATCCATGGGCGTCCCCCCATCATCCAGATCTTCGTCTTCCGTGAAGCTTGTCGAACCGTCAGAGTCGTCGTTCAGGTTCCTGGAACTCCTCCTTGAGTGGTCACGTATGCTGTCTCCACCTGTGGACCCTGGCGGCTGTACAGCGCCTGACGTCACGCCCTCCGTCTCCTCGCGCGGCAAAGTTTTCGTAGGTGTTGGGGGAACAAGGACGTTGGGATCGTCGGCTTGGGGTATTTCAATGGGCTGCAAAGGTGCGGGTATTTCTGTAGAGCGAGCGGCGCCGTCTGCGGACGTCTCGGTGCCGTTGGCAGTCGCCTCCGCTGAATGCTGCGGTTGAGCTTCTTGAGGTGCGGGCGGAAGGTCCTCCGCCTCCTTGGCCGCCTGCTTCTCCTTCAATGCCGACGTGCTGGCATCATTCGTTTTCGAAGGCGACGGAGGCGCCTGGTCTGTCGGGCGCTTCTCGTCGACGTCGACGGGGTGTGCGCGCGACGATGGTCCAACACAAGGCACGAGCACGCGAAGCAACTTGGACAGCAGCCCGCCCTTGTTCTTCGCCCGCCGCGAGGTCGGACGAGGCGGGTGGGGGCTATCGGAGCGGGCCGGGTGCTCAGCAGCAGTTGAAGACGTGTGGAGGCCGTCAGAGACTGACTTGTTCGCATCCTTGCGGGGCGACGAGCCCTTGTACGTCGGCGTGCCAGTCTGCTCGCTCTCCACCGAGCCCTTGTCTTTCCGCACCGCACCATTCTCGCCCTCATCCGAACGTTCGTGCGCAGGAGGGAGCTGCACAGACTCGGTGGACTGCACCTGAGCAGGCGGTGGAGGCGCCGGGGCCTGCCCTACGCTGTCTGTGGGGTTGGGGGGCGACTCGGCGGGGTTTGACATGCTGGCGTTGCCGTTTCCGTTTGCCACGTCGTCGGCGGGTGTGGGCTCGTCGCCTGCGGGGCTGCTCTTTTCGCTAGGTCCCTCTGCAGGCTGGACACTCGGTGGCTCTGCCGCGACTTGTTTCCCCTTGGCGGACTGGCGGCGGTGAGGGCGCTGCTGGACACGCTGTGTAGACGACATACCTGGGTACCTGTTACATCCGGAGAGGCTGCAGTGGCCATGAGGGTGGGCAGCTCTGCAGGGGGACGGGGTATGTGGGCTGGTAAGGCGGTCGAGAACAACGTCCGAGCTCGCCGTCGACGCGTTGCGGTGTGTTTGCGTGGGAACATTTACCGGCTTTTGGTAATAAGTACGTCCTAGCGCTCGTTTATCCCAGCGCTTCACTTGCGCTGACGCGCCGTGGCGCTTGTGCAGTACAATGATCGTGCCAGACGCTGCTCATCATTTCAATCCTCGATACTTGCTAGTCAACGGCCACGTCGAAAGGACAACCTGTGTGCACGGAGCGAAGCTTATGGATGGTACGCCGCTCAACGCAGGCCACAGGCAGCATGGGCCGTTTCAATACACGGATGTCTATCCGGTGATCCGGCCCCAGGCCGTGGAGAGCAATCCAGCGACCGCGAGCCTCCGCGAGCTCGGAGATGGATGAAGACATGAAAGCCGTAAGTGCTGCGGCACCGGGCCTGCAGAGGGTACTGTACATTAATTTCGGATATCTTACAGAGACTGGAAAGCGGTACTTGTGCGGCCTCATGAAGTTGCCGGAAGGTTAATGAAAGTCCGCTTTCCTGAAGAACCCAGCTTTGAAGCTTGAAGGTGTTCCGTCAACGCACCACCGGCGTGCTGTTTGACGCCCCCAAACCACGAGTATGGCCTCGAGGACGTAGTAGTAGGCCTTGTCGGAAAAGAGAACTCTGAGCGATCGGGAAAGTGCCAAAAATGCGTCGCGATTCTCTTGTCTTCGTTCACTTCCGCTAACAGGATCGAGGGTTGTTGCAGACTTAGAGGCTATTCCCACTAGCTAGGCAAATTTGTGACCGTGCCGCGTCGGATGCGACCCGCGAGGCGGCGAACTTCAACCTACCCTTTTTGATTGAAACAATTTGTAGCGACGTCGGTAGGCTAGTTTCCAGGCCGGTGAAGCAGCCGAGGCGGAGGCGAATTGAAGGGCCTATGACATTGGCATATGGGGATTTTGCGGGATTTGCGTGCTACATCGCGGTCGTCGAGGCTCGCCATGAGAACTCCGGGCAGAGGGTCGAGGTTGGCAACGGTGATTTCCTGGCGCTCCGTCCTCCGGGCCACTTCAAGTTTTCGCAAGCTGCGTCCACACTCGCTCAAGGTCGGTGATGGCGTTGTGCCGGCTTAAGCATGAGTAATCCGGAATCCGGAGCAGTCGTGCCCGCCAATGGTTCCATTTGCCAGACTGCTCGGTCGATGATCATGAGGGCAGGTTACTCAGCGCTCAGCGCTCAGCCCCCTGCTTCAGGCGCGCGTGTAAATATCCTTGTTAGTATCCTCGGGACGGATTACTGCTTGGTACCGCAAGTACCGGTACGCAGGACAAATGACAGGTCTTTCCGGTGTCGTACATTTCACGTTTACTTTGTCAAAACGAGCTCACTAACCAATTCCTACAGCCATCCGTCTGTGAGTGTCACTGGACACAGATGAGACTGGCTTCTTCAACTCTCTAATTCGATATCTCTCGTTTTCAGCGTCTCATTACCATACCACCGAGGTAGCGCCATGGTTTCGACGGATTTGCATGGATGCTCGGCTTCTGCAGCGCCAGGGACGAACTATGCTCGTGCTCGTGCTCGTCGGGGAGCATTACAACCATGACGTCGAGGAACCGGCGTCGTATGTTCCGAGGGCCTCGCAGAGCTTCCCTTCAAGATGCTTGCGCAGAACCTTCACTCTGAAAATGGACGAGGCGGCAAACGAACTTGCAGCCAGCGCTTCCAAAGCGCCTTCACGAACTTTGAACGAGTGAGCGTTCGGGGGTGCGCGCCCGCGCGCAATGGAAGTCGGTGCGTCCCTCGCCGACTCGCCAGAATGACATACTCTGCTCGCCAGGAGTCCGGCGGCGACTCTGGCACGATTTTTCGCCTGTAGCCCAGGTTCGGACGCTCGGACGGGGTATAAAGCCAGCGAAGCCCGCACGCAACTACCTCAGAACACCAGCACACACACACACACCTTTCCAAACGGTAAAGCTCCCATGTACAACCACACTGTCGAACATCCCCCGCTGAATGCGATTCTCCGCAGATAACCCCATCATCTACACTCATCCCAGCACAATGCCAACCGGTCTCACCTCGAAACTCTACCTTGCGGGTGTCTCCCCTGGCCTGACCTTCGAGATCATCAGCATCAAGCCGGTCGCGCCCAACGACGGGTACGACTGGAAGGCGTCGTTTAGGCGCGGCGCCGGCGAAGCCAGCGTCAGCTGCATCGGCCAGGTACAGTCGCATCCTCCCTCCTCCTCCGTCCTCCGCCTCCGCCTCCCCCTGATGCAACGGCACCATAGACCGTGTACGACAACTGGCCGATGCCGTTCAAGGTCTCCCCGAGCGACCGGGACGGGCTCATCGGCGAGGCGCACTTCGAGGGCCACAACGGGCTCTGGAGCTCGGGCCCAGGCGCGATGGTCACGATCGACTTCCGCCTGTACGGGCGGACGACGGTGAACGGGGTGAGCGTCGACGTGGACGAGGACGGCGTGATCCCGGTGTCGACGACGGACTGGGGCGGGTTCTCGCGCCCCGACTACGTGAACGTGACGTACTCGTGGCGGCGGCGCACGGCGGACCCGGTCAACGTCGCGCTCGGCGTGCCGTCGACGCTCGTGGGCATGCCGGACGACCTGTACTTCGTCCCGGGCGTCAGCACGCAGGAGGAGAAGGTCGGGCTGGTGACGACGACGGACAGGGCGATTGCGCTCACGGCGGTGGATTACGCGCTGAAGGGTATATTCTGGATTCATGAGAAGTTGTTCTCTTGGGCTTTGGGTCTGTTGTTCTAGGATGTGGTATAGACTGCGTACGCCGCCATAATTTGATGTAAGGAGCCTATCGTCGATGCCACTGAGGTCTGCCGATCTGAGTCTGAGAGGTGTGCTCGCGGAGTCTGGTTTGAGTTTTGTCAAGACAGCTGACACAGTACTCTGAGATCGAGGTATCGTCGGCCGAGAGACTCGGAGAGAGCGCATGGCAAACGGTACTAGCATTCATCGTGCATTGTCCGAATCTGACGAGCGGCGGATGGGCGTCGAATACGAAGCGTCAGCAACAACGTCATATTAGTACGCAGACACTAAGTATGCTTACCTTCTATATAAGTATTGCGCTTGGACGATTGGCCAGATGGTATGTGCTAACTACGCTCACGTTACAAAAGCTCACCACTGGCGCGGACAGACGCATCGCAGCACGTCAATAGAGGCGTCAGTGTATACTTACTACGCACTGCGTATGCCGAAGACCGAGTCATCGGTGGTAAGGACGTCGCCGGGGGGCCGATGGAAGATGATGTGTCAGCACAGGTACGATGAGAACCAGAGTGAGGAGAGCGTGGTATTCCGGGTGCGATAGGCTTTGCATGCGCAGAGACGTGGAGGAGCTTCGAAGAACTCGCGGCGCTGTCGCGATACAATTAGCGCGGACTTCGAGGGGTCACACGGGCGACCAGCGACTCGATGCGCAATCGCCGCGGTTTGCGAAGACGGGCTCACGGGGCAGACAGAATCGGTGGGAAGGCGGGGGCGGGAGAGGAGGAGGACGGACGGGAGAGGAAGGGACGGTCACGTGCTTGGGAGGAGGGGGAGGGGAATGAAAGTCCGCCACGCGACGATTCTTACTAATACACGACGATTGTCTAAGAGCCCTGCCCGCCTGCTGCCCATGTTGGGACATCCTCCCCCCGCGTACCAACCGCAGCCCCCGCCGCCTCAGCAGCAGCAAGCCCAGCACCAGCCCCAGACTGCAGACCCCAATGCCCTCCACCACGCCCCGCCCCAGCCCCAACCCCCGGGCACGTTCCAAACTCTCCGCCTCCGCGACGACCCCCCCTCGGTAACTCACCCCGCACCCCGCTCCTCCAGGAAGCGCAAGTCCCCTGCGACCGCCACCACAGACTCGGGCCCTCCACCACCCCCGGGCCCGCCCAACCCAGGTCCCGTCATGCATCAACCGCCGCCCCCGGGCACCATCCAGCCACATGCTCTCCCGCCCCCTCACACCCTCATGCACCCCCCTCCGCCCCATCTCGCAGCCCATCATATGGCCTACCCATACCCGCCCCCTCCCGGCGATTTCACGCCAGGCGGGATGCCCCCACCCCACCCGGGACCACCACCACCCGGCCATCTCGGCGCGCCGCCCCAGCCCCAGACGGACGAACAGCTCGCCTCAGGCTCGGGCAGCCGGACGCTCAGCCAGAGCAAGCGAGCAGAGCAGAACCGGAAGGCTCAACGCGCGTTCCGCGAACGGCGCGACCAGTAAGTCCCCCACACCAATCAGCCAGCCCTGCCACAGTGTCTCACTCTCGCCCTGCAGGCACGTCAAGACACTAGAGTCGCGCTCGCAGCTGCTGGATGCGGCCCTCGCGTCCGCGGACGAGGCGAACCGGAGATGGGAGGAGTGCCGCACCATCGTGGATCAGCTCCGGATCGAGAACGCGACGCTCCGCGCCCAGCTCCAGGCCACGCAGGCCCAGCTGATGGCCGTCAATCCGAACGCGAACCTCAACATGAACCCCGGTCCCGGGGGCCCCGATGGCCAGAATGGCGGTCCCCCACCCATGCAGGGACACCCGCCCTCCGAGCAGCAGCAACAACAGCAGCAGCAGCAGAACGCGAACGGACAGAACGGGCAGCAGAGGGACGGGCAGAACTCTGGGCCGATGGACGGGCAGGGGCAGGAGAACCGTCAGTGATTCCATTCTCCTGCTGGTCTTCTGTGGCGGCTTCGTTTCTTGGGCGGAGGCGCTGTGACCTACTTTGATCCTGCTTGTCGTCGTTTTCCGGTTTTTGGAGTACCGTTATTCTCGTAGCTTAACGCGAGTTTCTCTCTTCTCGTCTCTCTCTCCTGCCAATGTGTATAGTATAAATGCCTGACACGGTCCAATCTTACTTGTAAAGTCCGGAAGTCTCATTAGTATGTGTAATGATTTGCTCGAGCAGGTAAACTCAGACATAGATCGTCATGCTGTAGATATCACACGATGTCCTCACTGATCCTCCTGCATCATGCTATAGGACAGTATGTGTTCCATACCATGAACATGTACTTAAGGCCCATGCAAATCGCGGGCCACGCTTTGAGAGATGTGGCTTATGTGATCGAGCCAGCATCATCACCGCCGCGAGCCCGCCCAGAGCGGGCTCTTGGAAGGCGCTCGACCGTGTGTTGGCACCGTGCACCGACGACGCTTACCGTACGCCACGACTTCACGACCACGACGATCCTCTCGACCCGGACCTCACCATGGCCATGATTGAAGAAGTAGACATGCCCAAAAAGCAGCCCCGCCAGAAGAGAGGCACGCCAGTCACCCTTCGTCTACGCGCGTACACTGACCTCTCTCGCCTCCAGGCCCGCCCCCGCTCGTCAAGTACTACCTCGTCCTCTACAACCTCCTCTCCGCCCTCGGCTGGTCGTACGTCCTCCTTAGCACGCTCGTGCACGTCTTCGACCTCGACGGCGCGCACGCCGGCTCCGGCTCCGGCACGCCCCTCGCGCGCATCCCCTTCCTCCCCCTCCCCGCCGCGCACACGGTCCTCGCCGCCCGCCTCGAGGCCGCCCTGCCCGTATGGGCCGTCCCCGCGCTCCGGCGCGCGGGCACCGCGTACGCGCGCGTCGGGGCGCAGACCGCGTTCGTGCAGAGCTTCGCCGTGCTCGAGGTTCTGCACGTGCTGCTCGGGTGGGTCCGCAGCCCGCTCGTCACGACGCTCATCCAGGTCGCGAGCCGGCTGTACCTCGTGTGGGGCATCACCGGCCAGTTCCCCGAGGTGCGTTTCTCCCTTTTCTCGTTGCGCGCGCCCCGGCGTTCCTGCGTCAAAGCCGTACTGACGCCGCGGCGCGCTCGCTAGACGCACACGAACCCGCTCTACGCGTCGATGGTGCTCTCGTGGTCGCTCACCGAGGTCGTGCGGTACACGTTCTACGCGTGCACCCTCCTCGGCACCGAGCCCGCGCCGCTCCTCTTCCTGCGCTACACGCTGTTCTACGTGCTCTACCCGACGGGCGCGTCCTCGGAGGCGCTGCTCATCTACGCGACGATCCCGCCGCCCGGGCTCGGACTCGGGCACGCGCTTTCGCCTGACTTGCTGGCGGGGGTGCACACGTATGTGCGTCAGTACCTCTTCCTCATCTGGTGGCCTGGTAAGTGCTGTTTTTCTTCGTACGGCGGGAGCGGTGGTGCTGAGATGCGTTGGCAGGGCTGTATGTGATGTACACACACATGATGAAGCAGAGGCGCAAGGTCTTTGGCGGCGCGAGCAAAGGGAAAACGCTCGGGGCTAAGTCGAAGTCCCAATGATGTTTCAGTGGAGATCTTGCTGCAATGAGACTTGCTTTGCTTAGGTGCGTTACTGTGGTCATTCTGGACACGACGATCGCTGATGGCCGAGCAGAGTACTTGAACGTCTAATTCCGTGACATGTATGCGGCCCTGTGCTACCCTATGCTCTGCCCGCTATCTGTTGTTGATGCTCGGGGCTAAGCCCACCCTGCCCGAGTAGTCGAAGACCGAGTACCCTGCAAAGCGGTGAGGACGGACGCGCGCGCGCGCGCGTGCTAGAAGACTCACAAGACTTCAAGAACTCGTCCCCGAGGATGGCGAGGTCGGGCGCAAAGCCCTTGCTTAGCGCGATGATCCCGCCGACGCAGTCGCTAGTGTGCAATTCCGGATCATCAGCAAGTGGTCGCCGCCTGTGCACGGCCGTGGCTTACGCGGAGTCTGCGTCGAGCCGCCCGATGTTGAAGTCGTCCGGGTGGATCGCGTACGCCTTTCCGCTCAGGATGAGCGACACGGACGGCAGCGCGTCGCAGGGGTATGTGTAGAAACCTGACGCAGACGAGTCAGTCAGCCGTATCGTCAGTGCTGACGAGATGTCTCACCTGCGCCGTACTGCACGGCTGGGGCTGACCCCGGAATCTACGACATCCCTTTGTGAGTATAGATGCGGCGAAGCTGGAGCAAGGCGTCGAGGTGCTTACCAGGGCGTAGAAGTCCGCAGCTACACGGTCCGGCAGGTAGATGAGCGACGTGCCGGTGTCGACAGCCTACAGGAGCACGTTAGACAGCATAAAGAAGCCAAGCACGAATGTGCCTCACCGCGATCAGGTCCACGGCAGAGTTTGTGCCGTTCACAGAGGTGCCGTTCATGGCGATCGACCAGTACGACTGCCAAGTTGTCAGCGCGAGTGTCTGGTGTGGTTCTAGAGATCATACTCACGCGCGATACGACGTCGTTCCAGGTCACAGGGCCCACCACTTTTGTCGGGTCGTAGCATCCAAAGCACACCTGTAGAACAGCTGCCGTGAGCAACCGCCCTTGCACGTTGCGCGCTCACTTGGCGCCACCGAGCAACTTGAACGCGTACCTCGGAGCCCTCCTCCTTCCCGCGCGTCATGTGCACCGAGAACACGCTCGCGGCGAGCGCCTTCTTCTCGAGGAGGTTCTCGAAGAAGGTGGTGGTGGTGTTGCTCGCCTGCGCGATCGTCCCAAAGGCCATGCCGAGGAGGCCGCTGTTGGGCTCCGTGTTGAGGTCGTCGGAGACCTTGCTGACCGCACACAGCGTCTGCTTGGACACGCTCGCCGCGCCGACGGCGACGGTGTCCACGGCGACGGTGCCAGAGACCTGCCCCGTCCCCTGTGTGGTACGGATCCGAGTCAGCAACGGACTCCCGTTCGCAACATCGCGATGTGCGAGGACCTACATAGCTGATCGTGCAGTGGTCCGTGGACGGCTGGTACGTCGCGCTCCCCTTCGACCTGTACCCTGTATTGCGACAATTCCTGCAATTGACGGGGATCCACAGGTCGGCGGAGCCGGTGTCGACGTCCACCTGCAGCACCGACTGCTTCGACCCGAAGCTCATGGGGCCGTAGTACATCACGTCGAAGTCGCCGATGTAGTCCGTCAGCGGCATGCGGACCGTCCCGGGCTCTGCCGCGACAGGGGTCACGGTGATGATGCTCCCCCCGCTGCCTTGCGAGCCCTGCGCAGCGGTGTCGGTGACATTCACCGTGTCGGAGGCGTCGGAGGCGCTCGTGACCTGCGTGAACGTAGACGGGTTCGGGGGGTGGAACTGCGGGTAGCCGTTCTCGGGGTGCGTGTCCGGGTTGAGCCCTATCCCGTTGAGGAACTTCGCGGCGCGGGCGTACTTAATCATCACGCTCTTCAGCTCCCTGCTCTGTTTGTGTGGCCGTTAGCCGCGGGCGTACTGTGAATGGGGACGAGTAAACACTCACAGGAACATCCGGGTTGAAGATTCGAACCGCAGTCACATTGCTCGCGTTGATGGTGCCGTTGTCGCGGGGCCGCATCCACGACGATCTCGTGCCGGCGAGGAAGCCTGCTGGGTCTCTATTTTGGGTGGGCGAGGCGTGTGTTGAGAGACTGAAGACGAGGAGGGTAAGCTGCACAGCGAGCTGGGAAGACATGATCAGGCACGAGAAGCAGAGCGTCTAGGCACGAGAAGGGTGGGGTCCGACCAAGAGCGATCGCTCCCCGCCCGCACATTGATTTGAGGACATGGGTGGGAGGCTGGCAGGAGCTGGGCAGAGCCGGGCTGGCGTTTCCTGAACACCTGCCGGATTGGGCTCGACTCGATCACAATCGAAGCTGTGCTGCTCCCCTTAAGCGGCTGTACCTCTCCGCATTCGCTCGCTCAAACGACGACCACGCGGACAGCAACGATGTGCGACAGCCCCCGGTAAATTTGCTGAGAGTGGGCTTATTTTAGCGTATAACGAGAGAGAGTGCTGGTGTAGTAGGTAAGGGCGCAGCTCGTTCAGGGCTTATCGGCTCTACCTTCACTCAACCTTCGTCACCTGTGCCAGCCCGCGTTCGAATTGGGAAGCGAACTCGCCGCGCACAATGTCAGCCTCCGTCTGCCGTACGAGTTCAACATGCCGCGTCCAGGGCCTCGCTCTCGCTATAACTGCCCTGCTCTGTGCTGCCCTGCTCTACCTGCGCCCCCTCCTCCGCCGCGCCTCCCTCTCGCCGCACAGACCTCTGCACGACTCGTACAATGCGTACAGCACTCGCCGCTCTGTCTCTCGCGTCGCTCCTCATACCTCCCGCTAGCGCACACTTTTCTCTGACGGACGAATACGTCGGTCGCGACTTCTTACAGAGCTGGAACTGGGAGTCCATCGACGACCCCACCCATGGCCGCGTAAACTATCTCTCGCAGGCTGACGCGCTCAATGGCAACCTAACCTATGGTGAGTCATGCGTGGAATGTCTATGCCACATCTCTGCTGACACGGAACAGCGACTGACAAGAAATTCATCATGCGCGCCGACGCCAACAATATCGTCGCCCCCACATCGCGGGGAAGGGACAGCGTGCGCATCTCCTCACAGCGGGCATACGACGAGGCCGTCGTCGTTCTCGACCTCAGCCACATGCCGGAAGGCTGTGGCACATGGCCCGCATTCTGGTCGCTGAGCCAGCGTGGACCGTGGCCTCATGGCGGCGAGATTGATATCATCGAAGGTGAGCGGCAGGTCTTCGGGATCGGGTGTACGATTTCTGACAGGAGTCAATCGCGTAGGCGTCAACCAAGACAAGCAGAATCTAGCCTCGCTTCACACCACACCGGGCTGCACGATGCTCCCGCCGCGCGCTATGACCGGGTGCGTCCTACATCAACGTGCATGCTCTTACCATGCTCACATGCGACCTCGCAGAACTGCTACGTCTACCAATTGCGACGCTTCCGTGAACTTCAACCAAGGCTGCGGCGCGTCCTTTGCGAAGCCCGCGTCGTACGGGTCCGACTTCAACAGCGCCGGCGGCGGATACTACGTCCTCGCCCGCTCCAAAACCGACGGCGTCCGCGTGTACTTCTGGTCGCGCTACGACCCCGCCGTGCCGCCCGAGATCAGGAACGGCCCCGCTGCGGGCGTGCTCGGCACGCAGAGCATGTACCCGACCGCGTTCTGGGGCGAGCCCGAGGCGACGTTCGCGCTCGACGACGGGTGTGACTACAGCAGCCACTTCGACGCGCACTCGTTCGTGTTCGACCTCACATTCTGCGTGAGTCCTGCCTATCTTTTGTATGGTGTGAAGGACCTGCGGACTGATATTTTTACAGGGCGACTGGGCGGGCTCGGACTACCCGAACACTGGATGCCCCGGGACGTGCGACGACTGTGCGTATCGGGTTCCAGGCCATCTCAAGTACTGCTTGATGCTGACTCTGTGTTTTGCACAGTTGTGATGAACAATCCTCAAGCATTCGCGAACGCGTACTGGGAAATCAACTCGCTCCGCATTTACACCCCACAACAATAGAGGTTGCTATCGGCGACCCCCACTAATCAGAAGAGAACCATAACTTGGATTGTGCGGGGCCTATCGATAGTTTTACTGAACCGCGCGCTACGGTGATAGAGACGCAGGAGTTCGTACGGTGACACCCAACGGCAATATGTAGAAGCTGAAAATGACACAATCCTAGCTTCCAGCAATATGATGAAGTTGGTAAACGTGATCGAAAGGTCTGAAGTCCCCCAGACGTCTCAGGCCTCAAGCCTCAGGCCTTACCGTCTCCTGGCTGTCGGAGTAAAGAAAAGGAGATGGGAGTAAAACCAGTAGCCCACCGCGAGGGTCGAACTCGCAGCCTTCAGATCACCCGCTAGTAAGAGTCTGACGCTCTATCCGATTGAGCTAGGCGGGCGATATCTACGTTTGGCTAGTCCTTACCATAGTTGGATTGAGGAGATGAAAGGGCGACTCATCCATAGTAGATTCTATACAAGTCGGAGAGAAAGGGCCCGGGATAGCCCACGAGGAGCGACGCGCAACAACGCGCAGGCGAGACGTGGACCTACGACGGAAAAGGTGCGAGATCAAGGATTAACGTTACGTTCGATAAAACATTCCATGTTTTCCACTCAAGTAGTGCCTGGACTCGAAAGTTGAAACCAGTCTATCAGGGGAATCTACAAATCACTGGGCGGGGACAGCAAGGGCGCGCTCCATTTCCGCCTTGGTGTGCTCCCAAACGCGTGTTTTCGCATCCGAGTCGCCGTAGAAGCCTGTCCTGCCAATGTCATCGCCCTTGCTGTTCCGGCGCGATAGCCCCGGACCGCTCTCGAAGAGGCCGTAGAGTATGTGCTCCGCGCAGTCCTCGGGCGCGTTGGAGATGGGGTAGAAGAGCGCGTACGTGAGCGGGTTTAGCACACGCAGGAGGGGGTGGCTGGTCTGCAGGAGAGGCGTGCGCACGACGCCAGGGTGGATATGGACGAACGAGATGCCCGGGTTCTGTTCCGCGTAGGCCTGATGCACGGAAAGGTGAGCAGGGACGCAGTACGCGAATAGGAGTTAGGATGCACCTCCATCGCCAAGTCTGTGTACGTGGGGGACGCCACGCCGGCCTTGGGGAAGGAGTATGCCTTCTTGAGCCCCAGGTCGTCCAAGTCTACGGGCCTGCCATCGCCCGGCGCGAGCACGGACATGGCCTTCGCGTCCTCGCCCGCATCCTTCGCCTTATGGAGGAGCGGCAGGAGATCATAGATGAACTTCCACCTTGCGTAGTAGTGCAGGCCCAGCCTGCGGTCGATGCCCTCCTCAGTATCGTCCCTGCCCCTGAAGTTGAACAGGCCACAGGAGAGGACGAGGAAGTTGATCTTCGGGAGGCGCGTGAGGAGCGACGCGGTCGTCGCCTGGATGTTCTTCATGAGCGAGACGTCGCACGCGACGAACTCGTGCTTGGCCTCGGGCACAGTGGGTTTGGGGAAGGACGCGATGACTGCGTCCCCCGCGGCCTTGTTGCGGCCTATGATGACGATGTGCGCATTGCCCTTGGTGTATCGCGCGAAGGCTTCCGCAGTGGCCTTGCCGATGCCAGAGGTGCCGCCGACGAAGACGGCGACGGGGAAGTAGGCAGGAGAGAAAGCAGCGTTGGCTGCGCGAGCGAGAGCGAGGGAAGGCATGGTGTATGGAGGAGCTCAAGTTGTGCGCGCGTAATCTGGAGAGCCATGTTGTGGGCGGCCCGGGACGTCCGGATGGCGCCTGAGTCGATCCCGCCGCCGGACCCACTCCGACTCGGTCTTCCGCCCTCGACGTTCTCCGTCTCCAACCCCTCGTCTTCACGCACCCTCTCTCATCCCGGACATCATCGACATGCAGTCAGCACCACAGACGACATCGACCTCCCCCAGGAATGACGGGCCTCTGCCTATGTCCTTCCCAGCCATCTTGCGGAACTCAGGCTTATCCGACCGGTTTGCTCACCTTCGCATCTCGTCCACAGAGAGGGCTGCTCCCCTCTCTTCCGCCGCCCGACGCAACAAGCGGGACGAGAAAGAGGGCAAGCGCTGGATTCGCCGCAAGGAGAACGGTATGTACGACTGCCAAACCCGCCTTGCTACACATGTATAATGGTGGGGCGTCTTGACACACAGCCCGCTTTGTGGGCAACACGCATATCGTCACTCCGTCCAGGAAGGACTACTCGGTGCCCCTGCCCAACAGCCGTGCCACCTTCCCCCAGCCCCTGCCCAACTATCTAGCCCGCAACAGCGTCGTGCCGCCCGTCCCCCCAGCTGCTACCGAGCCGTCCTCCGCCAATGCCGGCCGCTTCTCGCTCAGCCTCAAGGGCATGCGCCGCGAGCTCCGCAAGTCTGGCCCAAGCACGGAGATACTCATCAAGGA
>MNAD01000801.1:299-44648 GCA_001895945.1 Trametes pubescens
GCCGTCTTCATCGATTACATGATTATCGTAGAGTACATAGACACTCCCGAGCGCTATCGAAGTCCCCGCGCGTTTGCGACGCGGGCTCCCTACTCCCCGGAACGACTCGACGACCCCTCGCTCCAACAGTCCAGCAGCTTGCGCAGTGCGCAAAACGGCAGTGCGATGACCCTCGAACGTACGCCTTCGAGCTCGCACCGGCCGCCTACTCCCGAGACGATTCATGTGGAGAGCAAAGACCGCGAGTCTACCGAGCTGGAGTTCCCCGGGCCTGCTTCGTTCACCCACGCATCGCCTGCAAGGGACCGTCCAAGCTGCTCCGCCAGACAGTACAGCGTGCCCCAGGCAGAGGACGTCGCCATGGCTGCGCCCGAGCTGGAGACGGTGGAGGCACCCGTCGAGCGGCTCCTACATCTCGCGCTCCCGTGGGCCTTTGGGCAGCGCGTGTTGGCCATGATGGCGGGTGAGGACACGCGCTCTGTGAATAGCAATGGCTCGGAGCCACCACCTGCGTACGAGCCGCGCAGATAGCGGTGGAGCGCATAGCATGCACTTCGTCTGTCCTGTCCGCAAGTGGGGGCGGTCTCCGGTGAGTCGTGTTTGGTCTTTGTCTACCGCGCGCCCAGATTGACATGTACTAGATCTAGTTCTGGAGCGTTGATGGCAGTTCTCGAGGCATGGTGCGGAGGCGCATAGGATGGCTATGATTGCCAGCCATATGTAGCACCGTAGGCTTTGCAAAAATATGCGACGCGACGGGCGCGCCTCAAGAAACGTCCTCAGAGTGTCCGAGTAGGGACAGTGACTCTTTGGACTCTGTCGCACGGAACACGCAGTGGGCGGGGCTAGCAATATGAGATGATGCCGCACGAAGCACTATTCTGGGATCTTCCATACGTTTGTTGTAGGCGAGGGCAGCTCACCGTACACCGAACTCGAGTTTACTGACTCTGCGGAGTGACTGAGACGGTCACTGAAAGTGCTCGACTCAGCGCCGTGGCGTCAGTCGTTTTGGTGCACACCAGTCCCAAGCGCCGATATGATTACCTCATAGCCACGTGGAATTGAGCGGCCAGCCTTAGTACCTTACTCATAGGCCCTGCCAACATCGTTCAAGACTGTTTTGAAAGCGCCGTGAGCATCGCGGGTTCTGGTACTCCATACGTCTTCAGGTACGCATACAGGAACTGAGCCTGACGCGCATATGCTCATGGATACCTAGTTCTTCATTACAGCTCCGATCAGCCCATATCATGCGCCAAATGGCAAAGTTGACGACATCGAATCTCCCTCGAGAAGACGCTACCTTCGCCATCCAACCAACCGTCGCACTATAGTTGTCGTAGATATATATCACGGCGCAAACGCGCCGGACGAGGTGCTCTCGGAGTGGGGGTATTAGCTCTTAGAGGTCTCGTCTCTGCGGAATCGCAGAAGCTTGCGTGTGCTTGTGAGTGTATATTCGTATTTCATCTCTGCTGATCAAAAACTGTTATTCGCACCATGATAGATGGTGTAGCTTCTCAAGTTTCTCGTAAGTTGCACCCCTTAGCCCTTGAGAATCGCACTCGTCTCAGTCGGTGACCAAACTTCTACATGCCAGGATACAGACACAATATCCCCATCACAATCTAGTGCGCGCAGGACCTCCCCGTACTTTTTGACACTATGCAAGCAAAACAAGTTTGCATTTTCGTCAATAACACCTGTTCTTGGGTCGGTCGGAGCCTCGGAGGTCCCGCCAGCGACACATCTCCCACATTCGTAGCACACACTGTGACGGTCTGGTCAGATTCGACACGAACATGGACCTCCTGGGGTAGCACGGGCGAGGGGACGTCGTCGAATCGTGCACTGCTACCTTCCGCGCTGCCCTCTGGCACAACCCTCTCCACATCGCCGGCTAGCGTCGCTCGCTCGATCAGTTTGGTTTCCGCATCCATGACTATCTCGCCTTCCGCACCCACTCCCACAGCGGCTTCGACTTCTGCACCCACTTCGACTTCGACTCCCTTCACAGACATGGCATTCTCGCATCCCTCAGCAAACGATCCCAGCGCAAGCTCCCCGCTACCCACGTCGTCCGGATTCCCGGTCACCACCAGTATGTCGAGCGCAGCCCCTTCTCACCTCTCCGACCATATAGTGACCCCGGCCCTCGCAGGCGCAGTGGCCTCGGTCGCGCTCACCACTGCGGTTGCGGCGGCGCTGGTGCGCATCTGGGTGCGTCGGCGACGACCGCGTGCGCGTCCGGCGCAAGACACGGCGGAGCCCGCCTGGATGCCCCCTGCTTGCGCGCGTGGCCGCCAGAAGCTGGGGTGCCCTGAGGCGGGAGATGACGCTGTGCTAGTAGAGGGCGGCGCCAGTACACGTTCGCTCGGGTCTGGGAGCTCGCGAGAAGCACGGGACGGCAGCGCGGCGACCCTCGATCGTACGCCTTCAGGCTTGTCCCGGTCGCCGACGCGTGAGAGGGTTCATGTGGAGTGTAAAGACTGCCAGGCTGCCAGGCGGGAGCTCCCTGAGCGTGCTGCGTCGATCTACGAGGCGCCTTCTGCAGACCGCCCAGACGGCTTTCCCGCACACTGGCAGCGCAGCGTGCCCGAGGAAGAGGACGCGCCCGAGCCGGCGCCGGAGATGGAGGATGTGCAGGGGGAGAGGCTCCTCCATCTCGCGCTCTCGTGGGTCCTCGGGCAACGCGTGCTTGCCTTCATTGCGCGCGAGGACACGCGATCGGTGGAGAGCGGTGGCTCGGAGCCGTTGCCTGCGTACGAGCCGCGTGAATAAGGATGGAGGTTATACAACGTTGGCGACAACTTCTGAGGCATGCTACGAAGGCGCAGGCTAAGCGGAGGCTATAAACGCCTCCTATATGTAGCACCGCAGGCTTCGCGATATATGGAATGTCCCTTGCGAGGAGGTGTTCTCAGAGGGCCGGACAGCGATTCTGACAAAACCGCGTCTTTGCGGCAATTGTACAACTACTTATGTGAGTGTCCGTATCTCCGTGATGGCTTTGAACGTTGAACACTGATAGGGAACTGTCTATCACATGTTGTGGGCGCCATCGAACGATCCCTGCCGCTCGCATATTGGCAGATGCGTACCTTGAGCTTCCTGCTCTGTTTCACGCCGTGAGGGAAGCTAGGCCTGCTTGGTTCTTGCGATATCTCGGCGATGTGACTGCCCCGAATGGCCTTTGCGGCCTTTTCGAGCAGGGGCCGTGATGTTCTGCAAGACGGACAGCGGCGCACATACGCGACGGCCGGATGCGATCTCCGCCACACCCACGCCAACGTCGACTCGAGTGTTGCAGGTTCAAATGGTCCATCGCCGCCACTGTGCTCTGCTTCGATTCTTGATGAGGGGTTTGCGTACTTATAGCAGGGCTCGCCGTTCACGCCAAGAAGGACCGTTCCGTCACTGGGCCCTCGTAAGTCGATCTCATCCCTTCTATCTCGGTATCGCGTCCGTCAGTTATCAGTATCTGACGTTCTGTGTGACAGGTCAAGCTGGTGTAATTCCGTGCGGGCGAGCTTCCCCCATCTCCCTTTGCACAACATGCCAGCTCAGACATTCCAGGCCACACATTCGTTCCAGCAAGACATCGTCTGCGACGCCGGTAGCTGTTCTCTGGCCGGAAGTGCCCCCCGGCACACATCTAGCGTAGTCGCAACGTCCACACAAGCTACAACCACCAGTATTCGTGACCCCCCACCGTCAACCTTCTCGTCCTCCATAGTGGAGAAGACCGTCTCTCGCTCGCTACCTACCTCCTTGGACAGCACAAGTGAGGGCAGCACACCGTCTGTGGCTTTGCCTTCCCCATCCCCCTCTGGCGTACCCTCTGCCGAGCCCACAAGCGTCGCTCCCCCCTCCACTCCGAATTTAGCTCCACCATCGACTTCAACTTCCGCGCCCACGCCCGCTTCGACGCCTATAACTATTGCGCCTGCATCGACGTCCGAAACACACATATCCAGCCCACTCGCGACCTCGCCTGCCGTAGGGAACAATACCAGCACAAGCACGCACCCCCAAACGTCCGACAGCGTTTCACCTTTGCAACCACTCGAGCCCAGCGCCGCGAGCTCGTCAGCCTCCTCCCGCTCTCGCATACCGACCCCGGCGCTCGTATCCGCTATTGTGTGTCTCGTACTCGCTATAGCCGCTACTGGGGTGCTGATCCGATTTCGGGTGCGTCGACGACGTGCGCGGCTCTCGGCTCAGGGCAGCTCCTCCGGCCTGGGAATGCCCGCATGCGGCTCGGACGACACTCCTTTCACGCCTGTTCTGGCACGCTCGCGCTCGCGCGCCCATCCCAATTGGCAAGCGGATAATCGCTATCGGGATGAGAGCACGGACACCCGTTATCGGCTTGTGTCGGGCAATGAACGCGTTGCGCAGGGGCGGAGCGCGGCAGGGCTGGAGCGTGCACCTTGCTTGCTTGGATCGCCCAGCGCCATTGACGCGGATCGCAAAGACGGCGGATATCTCGAACAAGAAGTCCCAACTACCCCTCCTCCAATCCTCGTACCACCTTCGGCGGAGCCCCTACCGCAGCGCTCGGACAGCCCCGCTCGCCAGTATACCCGCCAGTCCCAGGCAACGACTGCATCGGCGCCAGGGTTGGAGACGGCCGATGGCGCGCATGGCGAAGGACTCCTCCATCTCACACTCCCGTGGGTGTACGGGCAGCGCGTGCTAGCTATTATGGCGCGCGAGGATGCACGCTCGGTGGATAGCGGAGGGTCGGAGCCGTTGCCTGCGTACGAACCTCGAGAATAGGGTTTGGGCGAAGTGCGACTTGACTTCGTCTGTGGATGGGTACGGCAGTCTGCGGTGAGACATATGTATCTTCCTCTCATGTTGGTTTGACCTTAGATAAACTGCTGAGTCCCTAGCTTGAAGGGTATTTATCGAGGTATACTGTGAACTTGAATCGCAAGGAGAGCTCGTTATGCTGTGAATGTCAAGGGAGAGCCACTGCCTGCGTACGAGCCACACGAATAGTGGCAGGGCGAGCTCGTCTGTCGGCGATGAGAGGCTTTCAGTGAAGTATCTATGATGACTTCTCCACGTTTTTTAAAAGTTGACATTATACAGATCGGCGATAGCTATCAGAGCATGCTATGGAGAGAAGAAGACATGATATCTATACGACGCTGGGCTATACATGTCATTCTGAAGTGCTATGCTCGTGCGGCTGGCGGGACAAGCTGGTACGGGAGAGGCAAGTCCTCGTCGACCTCCACGTGTTCCATAGTTCGGGAAGCTCTGGCTATTCTAGTTCTTGCAAGACGTGATTAATCGCCGCCGCGGTCCTCCGAGCTCATTGTACCACGGACCTCGCACTGATACAAGACATCGAAAACGTGCCCAAGGAGGCGTTCTCATGCAGTCGAAGTAGCGGCAGAGGCTCATAAGAGTCGGTGTTTCCGTGCCACTACATAGGTTGTACTAAATATGTGAGTGTCTGTGCCTTTTTTGTGCGACATCAAACGCCGAAAACTAATTGGAAGCTACGCGTTACAGCAAACTCAGAACTCTCTTTCCCTCGCATAATGATAGATGCATCTCTCGACCTCACCTCTCGGTTCTACGTTGTCAGCTCACTCTGCCCACCAAATATCTGTCAGATTTCGCACGGCCTCTACGACTCTTTGAGAGCGGGAGATGAGGCTGTAGCGTGTACGATACAATGGTACGTGCATGCTATAGGCGGATGTCATCATTCTCATCTTGTTAGGGCAGATGGTGTGTATCCACAACTTCGCCCATACCGTTCTCAGTTATATATAGCAGGTCGCGCTACTCACCGCCTGCAAAGACCGTTACTTCGCTGGTCGTCCGTAAGTTGAATGCCACCTCTGTCTCGAATTGTGCTTCGTCGGTAGCTAACATTTTGCACAACAGAACACGCCACACTAAAGCATCGCTACAATTGCGGACCGACGGCATTTTTCTTTTTCAGAGACTGCGAGCGACGTCACATTTCAGCCAGTACGGTCGAAGAGGATACCCATGCCAGTGATTTGTCCGGAAAATGACTCTCAAAAGTGTCCTCCCATTTTCACAGAGCCTATCGATTCTCCTAGCCCGAGTCCGACTAGTGGCACGTCTGTAGTGGTCACGACGTCCACACAAAACACGACTGGAGTGAGCGACGCGCCGTTGTCGCATACGACGACCTTCGTGTCATCTACAGTGTCGAACGCCTTGCCCACCTCCTCAGCCAACACGAGCAAGGCTCATGCACCGTCCGACTCGGATACCATGGCATTGCCTACAGCTGCATCTCCCTCTGGCAAAACCTCTTCCGGATATACAACAGATTCTCCTGTGTTCACTTCGACTTCCACGAACGTCTCCACGTCGGCTTCTGTCACTACGTCCGCTACAGCGATGGAGAATGAGACGGCACCAGGCCCACAGGAACCTGGTAGTACTGGCACAGCCTCCTATCCACAGACATTGTCCAGTGGTAGCTCATCATCTACGAAACCGTTGGTCCCTACTACCACGATCTCAGCTCCCTCCCACCCCGTCTCTCACGTACCGACGCCGGCACTCGCCGGTGCCATTGCTGCCGCTGTACTGGCTACCACAACTGCCGCCGTGCTGTTCCGGCTTTGGATGCGCCGACGACGCGCCCGCGCGCTGCTTTCAACGACACCGAACAGCATCTCCGAAATGTCCACCGGTGATAACTCTACCTCCGCGGCAACTATTCCGGTGGTGCCCTCACACATACGCACCTTTTCGAAGATTCAGGCCGAAGAAGACGTCCCAGGGATCCGCACGCACACCCATTCCATCGTGTCCGGAAGCTCACATGGCGCGCGCTACGGTAGCGCGACAAGCCTGGGGCCGTCTCCCTCGTGCCGATCGCTGCTCGCCGTCGACGCGGACCACAAAAACCGTGCATGTCACGGACAGGCTCTCCCGAGGCCTGCCACTCCACCGATTCCCACACCACCTTCGATGGAGCACCTACCAGATGGCACAGGAAGCTCTTCCGACGTCCGAAGCCCGTCTGATATCCACGTCGCGCCCCAAGGGATTGCCACAACTTCCTCCGAGTTGGAGGCAGCGGCTGAGGCTCCCGGCGAGAGGCTCCTCCATCTTGCGCTCCCGTGGGTCCTCGGGCAACGCGTGTTAGCTATGATTGGAGGAGAGGACGCGCATTCCGTGGGTAGCGATATCTCAGAGCCACTGCCTGCGTACGAGCCGCGCGGATAGAATACGGTGACACACTGGGATGCGAGGAGGAGCGAGATTCGCATCGTAGATAGGCTTGGACGAGGCCGTGTATGCCATGGGAGGCTCTCTAAGACTTAGATCAGCACCCCCGGAAGGTCCGCAAGTGACCAAACTCCCTTCGCACTTATTCTGCTGTGTTTGCGCTCGCGCTCCCTTCCCTACCGGAGCGCGCGGACAACCCCACCGCCGGCTAATACGCCGACCAGTCCCAGGCGACGGCCTTCGCCACTGCGTCGGCGCCAGGGCCGGAGACGGCGTTGGGCGAAATGCCCCTCCACTTCGCACTCGTGTTTGGGCGGCGCGTTGTGGCTACGATGAAACATGAGGACGCATAATCGATGGATAGTGGTGTATCGGAGCCGTCGCCTGTGTACGAGCCGCGAGGATAGGGAAGGGTTGAACCAGTGAGACGTTCGTTACTGGCAGAGAATGAGGTACAATGTAGGGCGCGGGCAATTAGGGTCGGGGTTCTAATTGACCCAAGCTAATTAGCAGAGCGCCGTCTGCGGAGTCCGAAGGTCAGATTGACCGGTGTAAATGACGGCTAATTAGCATGTACGGGCGCTCACCTTTATATCCTTGAAAGTTCGCAATTTTCAGTAGTTCAGGATGTTTTTCAAGGTCACAGGATACCCTGGAATGCCTGGTACAAGAGAACTACCTGTGGGTGCTTGTTGAGCAAGGCTTCGATGGTGAGGGCTACATAAGCGCTCGCATACCCCGCCGGCGCTAGCCTTGACCACGCCGACCTGACGCCGACGTGCTTCGAGCAGAAGGCGTACAAGGGTATGTGATTGTAAATGTCCCAATCACTAAACGATTCTGAAGGAGAGATCACATCCAGTCCTCTAAGTCAACCCCCAACTCACAGGACCTAATCGACTCTAATTGACCCAGCAAATCCTCGCAATCCCGGCCACCATGTGAATGACATGTCATTTACGGCTGATAAGCCCTGCTAATTAGCCCGATGCTAATTAGCCCGGTCTAATCGCCCGCGCCCTAGTACAATGGTGATTCTTCGAGATCGCAGATGCATTTCTAACTACCTGTACGGCTTGTACTGTATGGCATACGACCCCTGAGTCTTTGGAGTATTCGAGTGACATGTGTCAAGGTATGAGTATGTGAAGTTGACTTGCCAAGAGAGTTCGCCGTTATGTTCGGGTAAGTATTGTAAAGTGATAGCCACGTGTCAATTCGGCGCCCGTGGCGCCGCGCCAGCCCGCCGAGTGTCGGGACAAACACCTCACTCACTCACTCCCTCGACTGTTCGTCCACGCTCGCGACCGTTTCAAATCTATAGAATTACATATCGTTACTCCGAGCAGCGGTCGCTGGGTATGCATATGCCGTCATTGCTTGCACACTAGCCGCTTCAAACACGAAGGTGCTAACTGACACCTCTCGAATACAGTTCAAGTTCTCAATCATTGGAGTCCGGTTCATGTCAGCAGTGGCAATTTCCCGAAGGCATTTCGACTCATCAGACGCTGGAGGGCTATTCAAGGACCATACATAACCATACAGTGAGTCAATTCTTGTTAACGCGTGCACACCTCGGTATGTCGTGTAACGAGGCACTTACATCATGCTACAGCTAGCAGGATCTATACCCGATACGAGGTCCAATCTGGATTTGTATCCGACTGCAATCCAGCAGCCTTGGGTACGGCGTCATTCGTCTCTCATTCTAAGAAGCTACACCCTGTATTCAGGCCTCGCACGTGTTCCCTTGAAGGCACGCGCATCCTGGATTTTCGTTCATCGACCGTGTTGAGACTGAGCGGCGTCTTACCTGAGTTCATCGCAGGAGTTCCTCGGAAGATGGACCCCCGGCCGGCGCGCCTCTCGAAGCCGATCAAGCAATGAGCTTGGGCGAGCCGCCGTCGCACGGCGGAAGCAGATCTTCAATCTGTACGACGTCCACTCTCTGTTCTAATGTGTTGGAGCTAACGCGAGGGTGCAACAGGATATCAATCAGGGCACTTCGTGATGACTGTAGTGGATGCTCGGCCGGAGCGTGCGGTAACGCGTGTTCGTGCGGAGACTGGAGTTGATGGCGTCTTGACGTCCCCGCTCATCGCCTGCGAAGGGTCTCAGTAGGCCCCGCACGGGCCTCGTGGAGCTATGCTTGCGGGGAGCGCGTGCGAAGAGGTAATCTCGGAGTCGCGGTAGCGGCTCTCAGAAGTCTACATGTACGCCGTACCACACAGACCTGCATCATATGTGAGTTTCTTCTTTCATATGATGACGATGTGGAGTTCTGATTAGAATTGCTTCACAAACGTCGAAAATTACTCTCTCCTTTGACGCACTGATATCATCGTAACTTCCAGATTTTGCACGGCGTGAGTCCAAGTGTAGCATTACAATGTGGCCCGTGGATCACTTATCGAAGTAGGCATAGCATGCACTTATAACTTCGCTGCTCACTCGGACGAAGGAGCACTGACGTGGCTTCACAGGCTCCCGTAAGTTGAGCATTGTCCATACCTCCAATCTGCGCATGTTTCTGTCGATTGCTGATATCCCCCGACAGGCTACACAGTACCGCTATAATCTCGCTTGGACGGTCTCTACCGTATTTCGGAGACCATGCGAGCAACACACCCCGGGCCGAAGAGACACGTTGAACCGTCCTGCACAATCCGAGTCAATTCTGTCAGCATCATCATGTGTGCTATCATAGACGTTCCGTCTACAACATCCGCAAATCCCGCAAGAACATCCGACGCGCAGAACACGGCGAAGGCTTTTCCTCAGTCTAGCCCGTCCACGATGATGATACCAAGTACTGCCGACCCGTTATCCACTTCTTCGGCTAACACGAGCACCGGCACGTCGCTGTCTCGCACAGTCCGGAGTAGTACACATTCCATTGTCGCAACATCTTCTCCTGTCGGAATCCTGAGTATCGCAACCACGTCCACATCCACTTCCAAAACGAAACTGGCTAGCTCTCCGGTCCCTTCACCCATCCTGGCAACAACGTCCATCAGCTGCAGTTCGTCGTCTCTGCATCCAGATTCTAGCGCTACGAGTCCCATCCCCGAACCCTCCCACGGATCCCTTTTACCGACACCGACCCTCGCAGGTGCTAGTATTGCTGCTGTACTAGCCACAGTCATTGCACTAGCTCTGGTGCATGGCTGGGTACGTCGACGACACGCCCGTGTGGATCGCGCGCTGCTTCCGACGCAGAACAGCGAGCGCCGGACATCCATCACCCACTACGACCTCATCCCCGCGATCGTGCAGCCCGCCCCTGTCCACACCAATCGCCAGGTGCACGACGGTATGCCCACTGAGGTTCACGCGTGTACCCAGTCTCTCGTGTCTGACAGCTCGCGCGGTGCGCAGTACGGCAGTGCGACGAGCCTGAATCCTTCACCCTTGTCCGAGCCAAATCCCAGTATGCGCGTGGATCACGAATACCGCGAATCGTCTGCAGAGGACTTCAAGAGGCCCGATCCGTCGGCCAATATCCTACCTCCTATGGAGGACCTCCCTGCTCTCTCAAGAGGACCCGTAAGAGTCGACACCAGTGCGCCCGAGCCCGCGCCAACGCCCGAGTGGGTGACGGCGGGCGCACATGGACTCGGAGAGAGGCTCCTCTATGTCTCGCTCCCATGGGCACTCGGACAACGCGTGTTGGCCATCATTGCAGGCGAGGACGCACGCTCTGTGGATAGCGGAAACTCGGAGCCGCCGCCCGCGTACGAGCCGCGCGGATAGCGGCGAGGTGATTCCGCCGGCGGATAAGTGGAGGCGGCATTCAGTAAAGTATTTATGATCACTTCTTCGCTGTTCCTTCGATCTGAAATCAGGCTTTTGGGTTTGCAGTCGTTGAACTATCATTAGGTGTGTTTTGGATGCATATCATTGTGCGACGCCGGTTTGTGGGCAATAATGAAGTGTTGTGCTCGTGCGGAGTCGTGAGTGATGGATTGTCGCTGAGTTCAAAGTAAGAAAAGGCTCTGGATAGTCTGACTCTTGCAGGACGCATCACCCGCCGGGACAATCTTCCGAGTTCGTTGTACCGCAACTCTTGCGAAAACGTTTCCTAGGCACCAACAACGTGGCCAAGGAGACGTTCTAGAGTCGACGTTTTCGCGGGACTACAACACATGTGAGTCTTCGTACCTTTCCGATACGACATCAAACATCGAACGGTGATCGAAGTCTGTCCATCGGCGCACGCGTCGTTGCGGGGACTCCCGAGCGGGCTCTTTTCTCCACACGATGATAGATGCATCTCTTGAGTCGGAGCTCTCTTCTTTGTTTTGCGTCGCAAGAGTTCTCTGATCCCCCTCCCAGTCCCTGCAATATCAAAAAAGCAATGTCGTAGCAGTCGGATCTCAGCGCGCGGCTTTTATGATATTTTTCAGCGTCAGGCTACCTCGTTGCGTATACGGGACGGCAGCGCGCAAGAACCACTATTGAGTACCGTTATTATCCATCTGTCAGAGAAGATGAGACTCTTCGTGATGTCCGGTCAACACTTAGCACCGGGAGGCCGCCCGCCCCTTCGCTGACATACCTCTTGATGCAGAGACAACATACTAAGTTATAGCAGACTGCTACGCCGCTCACCGTGAGGAATGACCATAGTCTGCCCGGGCTCCCGCAGTGAGTGTTATCCTTCGTATCTCCTTGCACATACCGTTCGCTGACATCCAACGTGACAGGGCGCACTACACATGATCAAAGTCGAAGTTGGCCTCCCCCATTTCTTTGTGGACGATGCAAGCAACACATCTACCGATGAAACTCGAGGATCCAGTTCATCCGCACTGTTTGGTTGTTGGGACATTGACCTGCTCCGATACGACCATCCTTATAGGTCCTACCCCGACTGTGACAAGTGGAATGGATCCGACCTCTATTCAGGACACACCGTCTGGGACGACCGACTCGCTGTCATCCCTCTCAACGTCCCTCTCTACACTCTCTACAACGAAGGACACCTCGACTAGTAGCAGCATATCTACCTTTTCCATCACAAGCAATACTCCATTGCCGTCAACAGACCCCGTCACGGTCTCGCCCACGATCACAGCCCCCTCTAACAAAGCCTCTTCCGCACTTACTAAACCTACTCCCCTAACATCATTCGCTTCAACCATCTCAGCTGCATTCACTTCGCCTTCCACAACCACCACCTCCTCTTCGCCTTCCGAGACATCGCATGCCTCGGCGGATAGTCGTACAACAAGCATCTCTCCGTAGACATCGTCCAATGATAGCTCGCCATTTCCTTCTTCTGTGAGTTCCGCTCGGCCCTCCGGGTCCCGCCACGTCCCCCGTGTATCGACTCCGGCACTCGTAGGCGCCATTGTGTCTGTCGTACTGGTCACGGCGACGGTCGCCGTTCTTCTCCGATTTTGTCTGCGTCGACGACGCGCCCGCGCGCTCCTTTCGCCACGGAACAGCATCTCCGGACCGTCTACCAGCGATCACTCCTCCTCCGCAAGTATTGCAACGGTACGCCCGCGCTCGCGCGTCTGTTCGAAGGTTCCCGCGGACGACGCTGTATCCGGCATGCGCACGCGCCCCTTTTCCCTCGTGTCCGACAGCTCTCGCGGCGCGCGGTATGGCAGCGCGACGAATCCTGAGCCGTCATCCTCGTCTCGACCCCCGACCCTTCGTATGTCAGTGGATCACAAGAGGGGCGGATATCACAAACAAGAGCTCCCCGGCCCTCCTCCGCCACTCCCCGTTCTGCCTGCAGCGGAGTACCTCCCCGACCGCTCAGAAAGCCTCCCCGCCGTGTCCCAAGACGTCGCTGCAACAGCGCCCGAGCTGGTGACTGCGGCGGGTGCACACGAAGAGAGGCTCCTCCATCTCGCGCTCCCGTGGGCCTTCGGACAGCGCGTGCTCGCCATGATGGCGGGCTACTCGGAAGATGCGCGCTCGATGGATAGCAGCGGGTCGGAGCCGCTGCCTGCATACGAGCCGCGGGGATAGCGGCAAAGTCACCTGGATTGTTTCTGCGGAATTTGGTGAAGCGTTTGCGTTTATCTTCAATGCTAGTTCGAGCTGACATCGAGATCCTGTATTTTTAGGGCAGCGAGAGAGGTCAGGGGGGGGGGGTCATGGAAGGCAAGAAGATAAACCAGTGCGACACTGGGCTGCCATGTATCAGTATGATGAAGCGCCGTATTTGTGCCATGGCTGGCGAGTGGGGTCGCCCGCCGACTCCAACGTACTTCAAAAAGTAACTGATGATTCGCGCTCTTGCAGAAAGTAGCTGGCACTTTGATGTACCACCGCGGGCCCCGCAAACACGTGTGTCGTCAAAACCGTGTCCGAGACAGCATTGTCGGACTGTCGAAGTAGCGGCGGAGGCTCATATGCATAAGAGTCGGCGTTCCCGCACTACCACGTAGTTGTGCTATATATGCGAGCGTTCCTGCCTTTAGATCGCGACAATGAGCGTTGAACGCTGATTAATCAATAACTTGCAATCGCACGCGTTACAGCATACTTTGAACTCGTCGCTTTCCCTCGCCGCATGATGATACTGTAGATGCATCTCTCGCGCGACCTCACCCCTCTGTTCCGCGTCGTCGGCTCACTTCCTGGCAATGAGATATCTGTCAGATCTCTGAGTCGCACAGCTTCTGCAGCTCTTCAAGAGCGAGAAATCATGCTGTAGCGTATACCGTACAGTTACACGCACATGCTGTGGGCGGATGCCGTCATTCTCGACCTGTTAGGGCAGATGAGGCGTATCCGCAACGCTCACGCCGTTCTCAGTCACTAGGCTATATAGCACGTCGCGCTCCTCGGTGCCTGGAAAGACCGTTACCTCTCTGGTCTCCCATAAGGTAAATGTCGCCTCTACGCCCTCGATCGCGCTTATCCTCTTCAGTGACTGACATCTTGTATCGCAGGAGTACATACCGTACACGCCGCCACGGACGGTACCATTGCGATCGATCCGGTGCATGCGGCTTTTCCACTCCTCGGAGATCATGCGAGCGACATCTCCACCAACACAGCTGGAGAGAATTTGGTGTTGTCCAGCCAGAGTGGAGGAATGTTGCGCATCGGCGGCCGGCTCTGACGATCCGAGTCCTTCTAACGGGAGCCCGACCGACAGCACGTCTAGCGTGGCCACCACATCCACACAGGACACGGTTGGGGTGACCTCCGCCACGTGGTCCGAGTCGCCGCGCTCATCGACTCCCCTCTCCGTGTCGACGTCCTCTACGACACCGGATGCTTGGCCTACGCCTACCCCAGCCAGCACGAGCGACGCGGGCGCTCGTGCGCCGTCCGTTACCGTCTTGCCTGCGAGCACGAGCACACCCTCCTCCGAGTCGACGTCTGGCGGACCCGCTCAGGCTTCCGGATCTGCGGGAGGTTTTTTTTCGCCCCCTTTCGGTTCAACGTCCACGAACGTCCCCGTGCCGACTTCTGCTCCCTCCGAGTCCCACCGGCGCGTCTCTCGTGTATCGACGCCGGCCCTGGCCGGCTCCATTGCCTCTGCCGTACTCGGTACCGTAGCTGCCGCCGTTCTGCTCCGGCTTTGGCTATGTCGACGACGCGCGCTGCTTTCGGCGACACAGGACAGCACCTCCGGCATGACCGCCAGCGGGAGTGATCGCTGCACAACTATTCCGGTGGTCCGCTCGCACCCGCGTGTTTGCTCGAAGATCCAACCCCGGGCGGGGGCGGACGACAGTGTTCAAGTTGCAGGGACACACACCCGCACCCGCACCCGCACCCATTCCATAGTGTCCGAGTCCGGGGCGCGCTACGGCAGCGCGGCTAGTAGCTTAGAGCCACCCCCCTCGCCCCCGTCCCGACCGCCGCCAGTCATCCCCGCAGATCGCAAGGACTGCGAACAGCACGGACAAGAGCGCCCTCCGCGCCCTACCCCACCTCCGACGGAGCGCCTTCCGGACGCCGCGCCCGCGCAGGAGACGGCGGCGGTGGCGGCGGGCGAACTTGGAGAGGCGCACCCCTTCCACTTCGCGCTCCCGTGGGCGCTCGTGCAGCGCATGCGCATGCTTGCCATGATGGCGGGCGAGGGCGAGGGCGAGGGCGAGGGCGAGGAGCCGCTGCCTGCGTACGAGCCGCGCAGATGACGAGGGCGAGGACGCGGAGGCGGAGGCGGCCTGCTCTTTTTGGTGTTGTGCGTCGGGCGTCGGCCCCGCTGTGTGTCTCAGCTGGCATGGGGTTTACGGTCATGGTATGCGTGTAAGGCGCGGGGATGTGTGATGTGATGCGATGGATGGCTACGTGCGACAATATAGCGCCGCGTGCGGCTCGGATCTGCGCGGAGGGCCCTCGGTGTGGGGCATATATACCTGGACGAACGTGAGGGGATGCCTGCGCGACGATTGGATAGGTGCGCATGGAGTGCGGGTGATAGAGGGCGGCTGAGGCCGCGGACGCGGACGCGGCACGGCGGGGATCGGCGCGTTCTCGTTCTCGTTCTCGGAGACTCGGCGCATGCGCAAGGCTCACCTTCGTCACGCAAACGAGCGTTTATGCCGCTTTTCGGTAGAAGCGGAGACAGTCGACGAGAACGTGACCGCGCAGGTGCGAACTTCGTCACGTAGAGTACGGGCTACTACTACTCCCCGCGGTGCGGGCTGCAGCAGACGATCAAGGGCCGAAGACGAGGTGGGCGCGTGTCGAGCCCATCCATCGCGATGTGTACCTCGACCTCCCTCTGAAACGTTCTCAAACGCTCCATGTGGCCGCGAGGAGGGCGCTGCGTGCGTCGAACACGCTGTGTGCTGTATGTATATGTGCCCAGCGTCGTTGACAAGCCGATCGCGTCCGGGCATGCGGGGTTGGCGGAGACGGTGACTTGGGCATTATTGGCTAGTGAGTCTGCCGCGACGCTTTCTCAGGGAGAGTCCCTGCGGAAGGGAAGACGACGCGGAAGTCGACGCTGGGGCTCTGTGTCGCTGTGGAAGTGGTCTGGGGGGAAGTAGGAGGGGATCCGGGCGCTCTGTGTCCGAGATGCGGAGGCGGAGGGGGAAAAGGAGCGAACGTCGCGTCGGAGACAGCCTTTTTTTGAGGAGGCCACGCATGCCGCGGGAGGCTGGGACGAGGCGGGGATGGGCAGGAGGAGGCTGGTGAGCGGGACTGCGAGGGGCGGAGGGAGATCTGAGAGGGGACTTGGAGGCGACGGCGATAGCCGCATTTGCGTGAGGTGACAGCCTATGGGTTCACCGGTGCATGGCAGAACCGCTCGCGAGGCAGGTCTGGATGGGAGCCGCGAGCGATGTCGAGGACAAACAGAAGCGAAGCGCGGGCGAGCGGTCGACGTCATGGGCGGATGCCAGGTCGAGAGGGTTGTATGCGGTAGTGGCGACAGAGCGGAGGAGGGACTCACCGGATGACGCGGGCGTGGTGCGTCAGCTCGTTGATGTACATTTGGACTTACGAGGACGGTCACCAAAGTTGGCGCGGGGTCCGGCGTGGGGGTGGGGAGAGGCGACGGCGTGTTGTGAGGGTCATCGGGAGGAGGACGGAGAGCGGAGACGGATGAGAGTTTAGAGAGCAGGATGGAGGCAGCCTGGGTGAGATTCTGCGAGGGCTGCATGTTTTCCGGGAGGTACTAGGACGGAGAGGGGGAAGAGAGTGCGAGAGACAAGTGCGGCGCCGTCATAGGCTACAGATCCAAGGAGAGTCGTGATCTAGCAGTACAAAGTCAGATATCACCAAGGAGGTATACATATGGACTCTGTCGCGTGGAACACGCAGTGGGCAGGGCTTGCGATGAGATGGCGGCATGGGAAAACGCTGAGATGGCCTGGCAAACGTTTGTGGGAGGCGGGGACAGCCTAGTCGAACACAGAGCTTCCCAGTCGTCGCGCGTCTAGTCTGCCGCGCAAGACGTCCCCGAGCAGTGACTTGTCCGAGCCGGCTGCAGGCTGAGCGAGCGAAGAGTTCCGACAGCGAGCGCTAGCTGATGGCCGTTTGCATTCAATGCGCGCTACGTCATCGCCACGTGCCATTTGGCGCTCGCAACCTCCTGGCCGAGCTGAGCTGGTTGGTGGATGTCTACGACCGTGTCGGCGGCAGGTGCATCTCTTGAGCTCTCTTCTCTGTTCTGCGTCGCGAGGGTTGTGTGATTCCCCCTAGTCCCTGAAATATCAAATATCAAAATCAGCAATGTCGTAGCAGTCGGATCGAGGTGCGCGGCTTCTATCATAGTTCGGAGCGTCAGACCGCCTCGTTGCGTATACGGGACAGCAGCGCGCAAGAACCACTATTGACTACCAATGTTCTCCATCTGTTAGGGCAGATGAAGCGCATACATGACGCTCATGCACATCCCGGCCAACAGTTCACCCCGGATGGCTGCCCACCCCATCGCCGACACGCACATTTCGTGATGCAGAGATAGCATACTCACTTATATGTAGCAGACCGCCGCACTGCTCACCGTCAGGAAAGACCATAGCCTTCCCGCAGTGAGTGAATGTTGTCCTCGTGATTTCGTATCTTCGCATCCTCGTGGCAGCCGCTAACATCGTGCATGACAGGAGATAACACTGGGGATCGACGTCGGCCTCAGTCCCTCGTTGTCTGTAAACCATGGCACCCATCTCAACTTCCGAGTCGACGATAACGGACGGGGGGAGCTTCACCACTCTATTCATCTGTGAAGATTTCTGTCGATCTATCATCGTTCCCATTTCCACCGGGGCCGGCAGCCAGGCTCCCCCAACAGAGACGGCTGGTGTGACCGACCCGCTCTCGTCGTCCGTCTTCGTGCCCTCCGCAACGGGGAGCACCACCTCGCATACCCAGCTATCCGCCTCCGCCGCGACCCAGTCGCCGTCAGATCGCCCCAAAAATACCTTTACGTTTCCAGCTGCTCCCGCGTCCGAGGCCCATTCATCGTCAGACCGCCCCCTGACTACCTTAACTCTTCCCGCGTTCACTCCAACTTCCACTTCCGCCTCCGCCTCCGCTTCGCCTTTTGCACCCAGGCTTACTGCAACCTCCGAGAGAGATCCGGAAGTACCCAGCTCCCGGGGGATGACTTCGCATGCCTCGGCGAGCAGTCCTGCCACGAGCTCCCGGGCCCCTCAGGCTCCGCAGACGTCGTCCAGTGGTAGCTCGGTGGCTTCTATCACCACTGCAGCGGAGCCCGTTCACCGCGTCTCTCGTATACCGACCCCAGCACTCGCAGGCGCCATCGTTTCCGCCGTACTGGCTACCGCGGTGGCCGGTGTTATTTTCCGGCTTTGGCTTCGTCGTCGGCGGACCCACGCGCTGCTTTCGACACAGAGCAGCTCCTCCGACATGTCACGGTCCGCCGCCCGTGATCTCTCCCCCTCCATGGCAGCTGTCTCGTGCTCCCGCGTCCTGTCGAAGAGTCAGGCGGAGGACAGTGTTGCAGGGGTGCGCACGCGCACCCGTTCTGTCGCGTCCGACTCCGAGTCCGGAAGCTCGCGCGGGGCGCGCTGCGGCAGCGCGACCGTGACTAGCAGTCTGGAACCATCGCCCTCGTCCCGATCGCTGCTCGCCGTCCACGCCGATCGTAAAAACGACCAACAAGGGCTCCCGAGGCCCCCTTCGCCTGTTCCTGCCCCACCTTCGATGGAGCGCCTGCCGGAACCACGGGGAAACTCTTCCGACGGCGAGAGCGAGACAGGGGAGGCGCACGGCGGCGAGCGACTCCTCCATCTGGCGCTCCCGTGGGCACTGGGGCAGCGCATGCTCGCTATGATGGCCGGCGAGGACCCGGGCCGGGTGGAGGGCGAGGGCGAGGAGACGCTGCCTGCGAACGAGCCGCGCAGGTAGGGCGGCCTTCTTGGAATGACGGTGAGGTGTTCGAGTTTGTGCTGTGCATCGAGTGGCTTGGCTGACTCGGATATGTGGCTCTACAGGTGAGGCATAGGTAGACTGTGTCCGGCACTGTGATATATACCTCGACCTCCCTCGAACTTGAAGGTGTTCTCCGAGGCTCCCGTGGGTCTCTCTCGGGCTGAGCAAGCTGCCTGCGGGCCGAGCGCATATATCCACTTCCTCGGGCCGGACAGACAAGGATCTTCGCCTGAGATGCTGCGCACCGTTCGCGAACAGCGCTCCCCCGCTAGTGCTTCAGATCTCAGGAGCTCGCATCCCCGTACCTCACGCGCTTGTGAGTGTGTGCATCTGTTCGGCCACATCGCGAGGGCGGCTCGCTGCGTCGACGGACCTCGGACCTCGCCTTGGAGCTGCCTCCGAAGTCCAAACCTCGCGCGTACTCAGTGTACATCAGCTTCTGCGAACCGAATGCACAAGGGTCTGTCAGTGCGCGCGAGTTGCCGCGTGCCAGTGCCGAGGAGCCTGAACTTATAGGCCGTGTCTGAGAAATCGCGGGTGCGCCTGTGTCCCTTGGCCACATATGCCCGCGAGTGTATGGCCCGGGATGTGTTCGATGACATGTGAGAGCTGATGGAGAGCTGTTCATCATGTGCTGCGGGTGACTGCACGGTTCGCTCCTCGCTTCGTATCATCGCAGCTCCCTGTTCCGCGGTGCATATTTATTAGGGCAATGGAGCTTTGGACTCGCAGGACCCTGGATCCGGCGCTCAAGTGCCGCGCCGCGTACCAGTTGCGTCTGGCCCTCATTGTGGACACTGCCAACAGCCCCGTCGGGCGTGTTGCTGGTGAGTCTTACATCTGCGGTGTGTGATGGATCGCTCATCGATGTACTTATAGCGGCCGTCGTCCAGACCCGGTGTAACGTTTCACGTCACGCGTACGGTGAGCATCTCCCCCCTTCCTGGAAATTGCGTTTGTTTCACTCGATGACTGACGTCAATGCGGCCCCGCGCTCGCAGCCATTCTCGACTCTCCACGCAGACTACGATGCGAGACCGAACACATCCCGAATGCACAACCAATGTCTTCGGGTTATGCTCCATAGACCTGTCGCCTACTTCTACAGACTCCCCGGGTCCGGAGGGCGACAGCGACACGTTCGGAGAGGCGACCCGTACGCAGGACGTGTCCGGGGCGCCGGACTGGTCGACGGCGACGGCGACGACGGATGGTGGTGTAGGTGCGACGGAGAGCGTGGAGAGCACGTTTCCTGGCTCGTCGTTTGGCAGCGGCAGCGCGGCCACGTCCACGTCTGCTTTCACGCCCGCTTCCACGTCCACGTCCTCGTTCACGTCCACTTCGACTTCCCACATGCGAGTACGCAGCTCGCCGGTAATATCCTCTCTCGTGAAGAACGCGCCCAGTACCCTTGCACAGCCCAGCAGCAGCCCACCGCCCGGTCCCAGCACTGTGAGCGCAACGCACGGACGCAGTCTGCCGACCCCCACGCTCGCCGGCTCTATTTCCTCTGCCGTACTGGCTACCGTAGCTGCCGCTATTCTGCTCCGGCTTTGGATACGCCGACGACGGGCCCGCGCGCTACGCTTAACGACACCGAACAGCACGTCCACATCGTCCGCCAGTGGTCACTCCACACCAGCGGAGACTATTGCGGTGGTACGCCCGCGCTCGAAGGTCCATTCTCAGGCAAACGACAATGTTACAGAGATACACACCCGCACCTATCCTGTCGCGTCCGAGTCTGGAAGCTCGCACGGGGCGTGCTACGGCAGCGCGACGAGCCTGGCGCCTTCACCCTCGTCCTCCGAGTCCCGACCGCCGCCAGTCGTTTCTGCAGATCGCAAGGACTGCGAGTGTCATGGACCTTCGGTGGAGCACCTCCCGGACCATCCAGGACGCCCCGCCGACGACCACGCTGTACCCGAGCAGGATGCGGCGGCAGCGGCGGACGAACTTGAAGAGGCGCACCCCAGCGAGCGACTCCTCCACTTCGCCCTCCCGTGGGCACTCGGGCAGCGCATGCTCGCCATGATGGCGGACGAGGAGCGGGTGGGGGGCGAGGGCGAGGAGGCGCTGCCAGCGTACGAGCCACGCGGATAGGGACTGGGAGGCTTCGTCTGGCTACCTCTGAGCACAGGCGATGTCCATGCAGTGCTTTCTTGCCGTGATTGTGCTCGAGGACGCGCGGAAGGAGGAGGAGCCGTTGCCTGCGTGCGAGCCGCGCGGATAGGGAGTGGGTGATTTCGTCTAGTGACGAGTGGAGGTGAGTTGAGGTAGTGCGTTTTTCTCTGCTGTTTGTTTGAGCTTACATTGGACCCCTGCCTTCGTAGGTCCGTGATAGCTGTCGGAGCGTCATGGAAGGCAAGAGGATATGATGACTACGCGACGGAATTATGTGTCATGTTGAAGCACCGTGCTCGTACGGCTGGTAGGACACGCTGATATAGTACGGGAATGGCGGGTCCCAGTCGGCCTCGGCAAAAAGCCTACCTGAAGCTACGTGGTTGGAGTCGCAGTAGAGGCTTTTGCATGTCCGCGTTCTCGCGACACCACCGTTGTACTTAGCATGTGAGTCTTCATTGATTGACGCCATTGACCGATGATTGTAAGGCGTTTATCACGCGCTCTGAAGTCTTCGCACAATGACAGATGCATCTCTTCAGCTCGCTTCTCTGTTCTGCGCTGTCAGACTACTCGATGCCCCGCCCAGTTCCTGCGATATCAACAGCAGTGATCTGGTATCTATTGGACCTGGTACGGCTTCTACGAGTTTTTTCGAGCGTAAAGCGACGGTGTTGCGTATACGGATCAGCGGCACACAGATCCCACCACTGAGTGCCATCGCTCTGAAGCTGTTGGGGAAGATGAGGCCCGTTCGGCACCCTCATGCCGACCTCGGCCAACGCTTTTCAGGCCTCACAGACCATGGCCGGTATGGGCTGCATCATCTCTTAAAACAAAGATAGTGAACTTATAGCATGCTGCGCCGTCTGCTGCGATGAAAATTGAATGCCTCTCTGGGCTCTCTCCCGTACGTCGATCTTACCCTCCCCCCCTCTGAACTGCGTGCTTCGAGGTTAGTCGCTAACATCCCGCGTGACTCGGACAGGACATACTACACACGATCATTAGCCTCCCCCATTTTACGTGAACCATGCAAGCAACATCTCTGCCGACGATATCCCCGAGGGATGTGTTCGTTGCGGAGATCTCAGTCTCTGTCCTCTCGTCCCGACTCCTGTGAGTCAGACCAACACAGATGGAGCAATGGACACAACGTCCCAACTGCAAAATACAACAGCAATAGTCACAACGTCTCAGCTGCAAGATACCACTAGTGCTACCGATACGTTGTTATTGTCGCTCCCAACGCTCCACTTCGGACCCCCCGTGGCTACTACGATAAGTATTACCTTGCCTAACCGACAATCTACCTCATCGCCGTCGGATGACGTTTCGCCTACAAGCGCGTCTCCCTTTGCGAGCGCGAACTCTGCTGAAACTACGAGAGCGACTCTCCCGGTGTTCCCTTCGACTCCCGCGACTGCTTCCACTTCGGCTGCTGCAATCACCCCCACTTCGACTTCTGCAACCACCTCTACGTCGGCGATCGACATAAAAGCATCTGGCTCACCAGATACATCGCATGCCTCCGCGAATAGCCCCAGTACAAGCCACACATTGTCCAGTGGCATCTCGTCGTTTGCGCAGCCTCAGGCTCCGAACTCCACTGGTTTAGCCCCCTCCCGCCGTGCATCCCGTATACCAACATCGACGCTCGCCGGCGCCATCGCTTCGGCCGTGTTGGTCGCTGCCGCCGTAGCTGTTGTGCTCCGCTTTTGGCTACGTCAGCGACGGGTCCGCTCCCGCGCACGGAACAGCGCCTGTAATGATCGCTC
This sequence comes from Trametes pubescens, assembly GCA_001895945.1. NCBI lineage: Eukaryota > Fungi > Basidiomycota > Agaricomycetes > Polyporales > Polyporaceae > Trametes > Trametes pubescens. Next base: position 23,270 of record MNAD01000801.1, read on the forward strand.
CTCCTCCGCGACTGTCCCCGCGATGCGCTCGCGCTCGCATGTCTTCTCGAGGATTCAGGCAGACGAGGGCGTCTCTGGAACAAGCTCGGGCGCCCATCCACTCGACAACGGGAGCTCACATGACGCGCGCTACGGTAGTGCGGCGACGAGCCTGGAGCCTTCACCCTCGTCCCGTCCACCGCTCATTGTCCACGCGGATCCCAAAGACTGCGTATATCATACACAAGAGCTCCAAAACCCCCTTCCGTCGATCCCCGTGCCACCTTCAATGCCAGTGGAGCAAGTACCGGATACCACATGGAGTGTCTCCGACATCCATGCCACGCTCCAGGGCGTCACCACTGCTGCGCCCGAGCAGGAGACGGCGGAGGTACATACTAGCGAGCGGTTCCTGCATCTTACGCTCCCATGGGTGTTCGGGCAGCGCGTGTTGGCTATGATGGCGGGCGAGGACGTGCATTCGGTGGGAAGCAATGGCTCAGAACCGCTGCCAGCGTACGAGCCACGCAGATAGAACACGGCGAAGGACTTGGTTGTCTTCTATCGGCGCTCTTGAAGTATACGGTCTTGTTTCCTAGGTGAGGCGAAGTTTGCGTTATTCCCCGCTGTTCGTGTAGGCTAATGTGTCACTCTGTAGATGTATTAGTATCATAGGTTGAAAACGTTCCGGTGTGTTATGAACGGGTATCTACCACGATGAAGTGCTGTGTTGGTGCGGCGAGTCGCAAGCGGCGGGCGAAGACTCCGCAGCATCATGCACTTTACCGTATTAGCCAGGCTCGCTGGTTATTCAAAATTGACGAGGAAACCTAGGCGTCGAGAGCGACTCCAAAGGGCGGGGGGCTATCAGAATCGAGACGGGCGTTGAGTAGACACGTGTAGCGGACTTTAGACACGAGATCGGAGATCGGCGTCGGCCGGGGAACGGCGTCGACTAGATCCCTCAGCGTCGAGTGAACGCTCTTTCTTCCTCACACCATCGTCTTGAAACACACAGTCGAGTTCCACCGGCACTCTAGTGGTATCATCCCGTCTTTGCGCATGAGCTCTTCTCTCGGGGAAGGTAGTTTTCAGCTTCCAGGCCCGGGCGGCGATAAGTACAGTACAGTCTTTGGGTTGCTCTATGCATCTATCTATGATTACAAAAAGACGTCGATATCAGGTAGGTTCATGCGAGCTGCTTCGCTATCCATATACTTACAATATAAACGTTCTGGCTAGTCCAGATTCTCGCAAGTCATGCCTCGACGTCTTTCTTCTCTGCGACGCTCGTCTCGGATTTCCGGACCCACGGCAGGTGTCGTCGCAGCGAGTCCGACCCCGCCATGCCCGCCATCGCCATCACGAGCGTTCCAGAAACGCTCAGGGCGCCGCAGAAGATGATGAGGTTGCGGAAGTGCTCCTCGTCCGTCGTCTTCAGGAGCGCCCCGCCAGTGGGCGTGCCGACGAGCGAGGCCACGGCGACGACCATATATACAGAACCTACACGAGACACGTCGGTATACAGAACAAGAAGCATGAACGTATGGCGTACCTAGGCGCGCGCCGAGCTTCTCGCGGGGCGAGATGGACGCAATGTAGGTGGGCAAAAGGGAAACGAAGGCGCCTAGGAAAGGTCAGTCCGCCAAGTACGTGGCCTATCGTGTGGGAATCTACCTGAGAACAAGCCGTACAGCGCCGCGAATGCGATGATCGACGCCGAGTTGCGCGACGGCAGCCACAGTCCGAGCAGGAGGACGCTGCATATGCCGGCCGCTGGGACGAAAACCTTTAGACTGAGAACGCGAGCATATTAGTGAGAGCTTTCAGAAAGGCGCGATGAGAAGGTACTCACGGGCCGGTCTTGTCCGCAATATACCCAGGAAGGATCCGCGACGGGATGTTCGTCGCGTTCATGATCGCGAGCAGGTACTTCGCGATGTGCGGCGGAACCCCGCGGAAGTTGGCATATATTTGAATGTAAAAGTACGGGATGAAGAAGCCGTAGAAAAGCCTGCGGAGCACACTAGGTCAGCACTGCTGCAAATCTGTCTGCGAAGAAACGATGCTTACAAGAACGCGCCGATAGCCGCGAGTGTGTACCGCGGGTCGCGGAAACCGCCGAGGTCAATCGCAGTGCGGAACGAGAGGTGGCCCGAGGTAGGGAGCCTCGTGCGTATGGTGACACAGGAGATAATGAGCAGCCCTAGCAGGATGAAGCCGACGATGCGGACGGCCCAACCAAACCCGACGATGGGGATCAGTTTTTCGAGGATGATGGGCAGGAGGACGCCGCCGCTCGCGCTTCCGCCAGTCGTGACCCCGATCGCGAGCGCGCGGCGTTTTTTGAACCAGTGCCCCAGGACGGCGACGGCAGGGTTAAATCTATCCGAGGTACGCGACGATGAGCAAGACAGCCAGGACGATCAGGGGCGCAGCGCGTAGACGTACAAGAGGGCAATGCCGAAGCCGAATAGGACGCCGTGCGAGAGGAACACCTGGTAGGGCTGGTTCTTCTCGGTCAACGATACCATCATGAGCGAGAACACGGTGATGACCGTCCCCGCAGGGATCAAGTACTGTGCAATCGTTTATTCAGTTCGCGCTCACCGGCGGCGAAAAGCAAAGACGCTGACCTTCGTTCCGTAGGCATCGAAAACCCTTCCGGTAAGGGTGCCAACAGCGTACAGGAAGAAGATCTGCAAGGATCCGATGAAGGCGACTGTGGAAGAGGACGATGCTGGCAAGAGCGTTGCCTCGTAGTAGTCCTGGAACGTGCCCTGATCGAACGGGATAGGGGTCAGCCTCTGCATCGCGCGCACCCATAAAGACCCACAACTACTGACGTATGTGTTCACCATCCCCGCAGACGCAAACAACGCGAGGCACGCGCCGAGGACGACGGTCCAGGCCTCCTTTCCGCCATCGGGGAAGTCCTCGATCGCGACGTCCTGCAGCGCAAGCGGGGAGGACGGCACAAACGACCCGGCGACAGTCGCCGTCTCCGTATCCAGACCCGACTTTTCTCCAAACTCTCTGAAGCGAGTCTCTACGTCGGCCATAGTGGAATACAGGGGACCGAGTTTGCAACTCCGCGACGTTGAGGGGGGTGAGAGTCCAGGACAGCCCTGCGCGCGATGGGCGAGCGAGATCTATCAAGTGAATATATGACTCGGAGGCGACTGGTACGATACGCGGATGGGGGACGCCGGAGCGATTGGTTTTGTTGCGGGGCGACTCGCGAGTGGGACGACATATCAGATCCGAGCGCTCCCTCCTCCCGCCGATGAGGGCGCGGAAAGATTTGTGATTGGGCGTTGGCAGTGCGCCCCCGGCCCATGTTCCCGCCCGGTCCCTAATGATCTTCGAGTCGCCTTTGGAAGAACGCTTGACTGACACAGGCCCCAGCTGGACGTCCCAGGGTCTCACAGGTATGTATGTCCCCGGCGCCAGGCATCGGGGCGGCACCTCACGGTGGCCCGGCGGTGTGCCGACGCGGGCTGAACATAAGAAGCGGGGGCGGGCCGCATCCGGCACGCGCTGTTCCCGCCCCGCTTCCAGCAAGTCCGGGGCGCGATGCCGACGTTTCGCACGCTCCTCCAGGGTGCGTACTCCAGTGACTCCACTATCGCGTCTTGTGGATGATGCACGATGATATCGTCGGTATTCACCAGCTGGATTCGTATTCGCGATAGGGTAGGTTTTCAAGCTGGTCGAACTCGCGCTCACACTCTCACTCCGTGAGCTGCGGCGGTCTGACGGAACACTCACTGGTTTGACAGTGACAGGGATCCTCATGGACCGCGAGTCGCGACCGGGTGCGCATGCGAAGCGAACCCTTCGTGGCGGACTTTTCGCGGAGTGCGCAGTCGCGCCCTGCAGGGCCGCGCCAAGCTGGCGGCGCCCATCAGTGAGCCTCAAGAACGGTACCTCAGCGCGAGACGCCATGTACACAGTACGATGGCGCTCACCTGCGCCGAGCGTTGCACTGTGGATTCGAGCGAATTCTATCATGAGACCCAGTAAAGTTACAGTATTCTGAATCCGAAAATATCTACTCACGCCGCACATTTCACAGAAGCAAGCTCACCTCTCGGGCACATTGCCGCACTGCCGCCAAGGCCAATTACCGGGAGAGAGCGCTGCGAAAGCGTGATCGGAGGAGAGCGCACAGGACCGCCATAGACGTCCAACGCTGTGCCGGTTGTGGCACCGCCGAAAGTGGTAGCAGGCGTCTCGAGCCGTGGTCTTCTGGAGATGGCCGCTCGAGTGGGAGACGGAACGCCTTGGACGACCGCCAATGGAGCATCGCAAGCCCGAAGCGTAAAGCGTGAAACGGTCTGAGGCGGGTACGTCGGGAGGATGCCGTGTCGGCGTGAGCAGCCATCGACCCCATGGCGCGAGAGATGCACGGGTGCGGTGGCGGTCGGAGGTGTGCACTCGGCCTTCAGCAATGAAGAGCCGCAGCTCGCAGATGTGATATGTCGCGGTTTTTAGGCAAATCCACGCCGTTTCTGGAGCACGCAACTCCGGAGGATGGCGTTCGTGTCCTCTTCAACTTGTAAGTTGCCTTAACTCTGACAGGATGTGGGAGATTTACGTGGCATGCCCGCCCGCAGCTTGACGGCGCAGGTGATGAGGCCTTTCCTCGGGCGCAGATGCTGCTGCCGCTAGCTCTATTTTCTCATACCGCTCGACGAAGAAGAAGACGGTGGGGCTCGAACGTGCAAGACGAAGACCCAACCACAGTGCGTTACACGACCACACCTGCGCCTATACCAGCGCCAGATGTCAAAGAATGGGTAAAGATGGTAAGGTTCTTGCTCTCCGACCACATCTCCTAAGCTGGCTCCCTGACGTACACCGTCCGCCCTAACCGGGGAATAGCTTGAACGCAGGCGCATGTGCGGCATGTCGCAGTAACCCACCTGACAGACAATGCGGCGCAATCGGGCGCGCCCTGACGGCATCCAATACTCCATACCTCGCAGCGCCTTCGTACAACGGAACCCTTTCGACATACGTGGACCCCCTCCGGTGCTTCCGTCGGCACGCCTCTCGTTCCATACCGAGTATCTCGGGCGCCGGACTTGGCACTCCGTTGCAAGTCGCCGGTCTCATTTTTTCAACGCCGTCGGCACCAAAAACGGGGTGGCTGGTAGCTGGTCCTCGTTGAGGGGTGCTCACAACGTCGTCGACCGTTTAAATGGCAAGGCAGGGAGGCGGGTATGTAATCGCTTGGTTCGCATGAACATCTCGACGTTCCTAAGAAGAGACCGTAATCCGATTGGCACATTCTATTCTCATGACAATTTGTATACAGGTCAACTCACTGCTTTTTGGAGCGCTGCATTGCTTTTCAGGGTCCCCCACATGCACGGACACATTTCGACTAGTCGGCTCCGGATGTTCCACGCGCGCGTAGGTCTACGACTCGTGTTCTGCTGCTCAAAAACATAAATAGCGGGAGCGCGGCTTTGCCCCTGGAGCGCACACCCCCAGCCCGGGACGCACACATCCACCCCCACACACTCACTCATACGTTCGCGTTCCGCTCGAACTGCTTTCAGACACGACTCATACCGAAAACCACTTGCACACTTCATTCTATACATTCGATTAGACATAGGTGCGCCATGCAGAACATCGCTCACCATTCATCAGTGCACTGACATTGACACCGACATTCGTAGCGTGTTCAAGATATGCCGTTCCCTCAGCTCGTCCCATTGAAGGGTGAATCCTACGACCCCACGGAGAAGCCTCCTCCGTTTGGCCACGCCCTCAAAAAGTACATCCCGCTTGACGAGGACTACGTGAACCTCAACCCGGGTAAGTTAAACTGTCAATCTCACCACTGTTAGCTCTGCTAATCACGACCGTCTCGCAGGCTCTTGGGGAACGCTGCCTCTCCCCGTTCTTTTTGCTGCGACACGCCTGGCATATGAGATCGAGAGGAACCCCGACAAAATCTACCGCCAAGTCTTCCACCCGCTCATTGTGCAAGCACGGTACGTCGATCATCTTATTTCATATAGTGCTTGTGCGCTCATTCTGCTCAGCGAAAGCATCGCGAAGCTTGTTGGCGCAGACAGGGACGAAATAGTCTTCGCTCCTAACGCGACCCATGCTCTCAACACCGTCTTACGAAACTTTGAATGGCGCGAGGGCGACCTCCTTGTTGGCGGTACGTCTAACGTAGCAACTTCACTATACACTCGGCGCTCATACGTCCAATAGCGACGACGCTCTATGGCGGTATCGCCAACACGATCCGCTACCTCGCCGACCGCTCGGAGCACCCGCGACCCGAACCGTGCCTCATCGAGTACACATTCCCGCTCACCCACGCCCAAATCCTCGACATTTTTCGCACGAAGCTGCGCGAATTTAAGGCACAGCACGTCACTGCTGGCACGCAGTTCACTGACATTCCTCCGCTCTCTCCGGGGTACACAGAGGCCCCCGCGGAGAGGAAGAATAAGATCGTAGTCGTCCTTGACTCCATTACGGCAACGCCCGGCGCGCTCATGCCGTGGCAGGAGATGGTGCGCGTGTGCAGGGAGGAGGGTGCCTGGGCCGTCGTCGATGCCGCCCATAGCATTGGGCAAGAGGTTCGTAACCGCGCTCGCATTATTCTCCGCACCCTCTAGCATTTCCCGCTGACCACTCGGGAATCTATCGATAGCCGAATATCAACCTCAGCGAGGCAAAGCCTGACTTCTGGGTCACGGACTGCCATAAGTGGCTGTATGCCAAACGGGGCTGCGCGGTTCTCTACGTGCCTAAGCGGTGGGTCCACGACACCGCTTTCCGCGCTCGAGACGCTGGTGCTGACTTCAGCCGTTACGGCACGCAGCAACCAGCATGTTGTCAAATCGTCCATCCCGACGTCGCACGAGTACGTGCATGCGGGGAGCGCGAAGGCGAGGGAGAAGGGCACGAACTTCGTGATGCAGCATGGGTGTACGTCAAGTGCTTTCAGCATACTGGGTGGAGCTCACATCTCAATCTAGGGACCGGAACACCCGACCATACATCCTACGCTTCGGTTCCGGACGGTAAGCATCTCTTCATGGTATGTTCAGGCTTGACTTGATTTACAGTCTCCGCAGCGTTGGCTTTCCGCAATTGGCTCGGCGGCGAAAAGGTTATCAACGATTATTGCCATAAACTCGCGCTGGACGGTGGGGAGAGGCTCACGCGAATCATGGGCACTTGCGTACTCGACAAGACCGGGGAGCTCACGCTGAATATGGTACGCTATCCCGCACATTCGTTTATCGCCAGTCACACTACTGATACAGCATGCTGTCCAGGTCAATGTACGGCTTCCTCTCCCTGTAGAGAAGGTCCGCGGAGAACTCTACACGCCCGAGAAAATTGCGCAAATCAATGTTTACCTGCGCGACAAGCTGTTGGACGAGTGGAAGACGTACGCGGTGCACTACATCCACGCCGGCGCTTGGTGGTGCCGCTGCAGCCCGCAGGTGTTCAACGAGGTACGGCACGTTCGCTGTGCTGGTTATCTTTGCTTATGCGCTGTCATCGGAACAGTTGTCGGACTTCGACTATCTCGGGAATGCGCTTAACGTTGTCTGTGAAGAGATCACGGAGGTATTCGATTTGACGGAGAAGCAGGCTTGACGCAACTATCTTTCGATGTACTTACCTTACGCGTACTGCGAAGTGAGCGGAGCCCCGCTCAATGTATCAGTCTTCGGGCGACCCCAGAATATGGATAACATGCTTCCACTACGTGCCTGATTCCGAGCGCTCTGGCGTCCGGAGAGCGAATTGCGAGCCTAGTAGCGTTTATGATAAGGAGCAGACTTCGTCGAGGGCAACCGCAGCGTATGGATGCTGTGCGGGATACAAATGAGCTACCGGCGTCTTCACTTGATATGATTCGATGCGTATTGTGCGGCCTGAATATTTATATACGCTAAGATAAAGGGGAGAAAGTGAAGATAGTATCAAATATACACTGGACCTCGAGAGCTCCGCACCGCGTCACTGATAATAGGTACTCGTGCACTGTCATATGTACTCTGACGAGCCGACCGAGCATCAGGGCCTTTGCTTCATGCCCCGACGAGCGCCGCTCAGCTACACGGGAACGGCGGTGGTGTACGCCCACAGGGAGCCGACAGCGCGCTTCACGTTCGTGATCTTCCAGCCCGTCGCTTGCGTGAGGGCGTCGATTTCGCGGTAAGTGCGCTCCTTCGCGTCGAAGAGGCCGAGCATCTAGAATACAAGTAAGCAAAGGCATGTCGATAGACGCTGCAGACTCTGAATAGCGCACCGTGATGTCAAGGATGTACCCATTCGCGCTCGCTTTGCCAAGGTTCGGCAGGAGCGGCGAGCCCTCGGGCACGAGCGACCGCACCGCGCCTTCAGAAGTGCTGTCGATGTCGGCCTTGTCGTCGATGCATGCGTAGGGAAGTAGGTTGTCGACGAGGAGGAGCTTGGTGTGCGGCCCTGCTGCCCGGCGTAGGATAGATAGGAGGCTGAGGCGTAAACGATAAGCTCCCGCATGGTGGGATTTCGCGTGTGGTACGTGTGCTTACTCAAGTACGTCTTTGTCGGGCCAGTTGTGCGCGACCGCACGCGCGAGGAAGACGTCGGGCTGGCTGACCGTGCCGACGCCGGGGATGTCAAACGGCTGGTGCTCGTCGAAGAAGTCTTGAGTGTGGAACGTGACGCGCGCGGAGTCGAAAAGTTCGGCGTGCTTTGAGCCCCAGGCCTAACATGTGTGTACATTTGTGAGCTTTCAGAATTCCCAGGCAGGATATCAACATGTCATTGGTACGCACCTCACGCGCGATAGCGACTACACCCGCGCGATCCTCTACCGCAAACCGCAGATGCGGGAACGCCTCCGAAAGGATGACCGATACCGAGCCGATGCCACCACCTATGTCTACGACAACCGAGTCCTTCGGGAGCTCATTCCACGCGAACCCTGCAAACGCGTCAGAAAGTGTGCGCGGGGTGTCATTCTGAGCCGAGATGCTCACCATGGATGATGTTTTCCGCGACCTCCCAGTACCGCGTGCCGTTCATGGCGTGTCCGAAGCGCGTGAGACGGAACTCGTTACCGGAGTCTTCGAGCCATTCGTAGTACTGCTTCTTGGTAGAGTAGGCCATTCCGAGTGCGAGCCCGTTCGTCGAGTTAGTAGTAAGACCGCCGGTGAGCAGCCATTCAGACAGGTGCGACATGAGTTTGTTGACCTCATCGCCCCTGCGAAGAGTGAGCACGCGGCGTACACGGACAGACGGGAGTGCAGTACTCACGCCATCCCCGCGAAGGCCGCGACACCGTCCGTTTCGTCGTACTTCTTGTGCGGGCTGTTCGAAACGGAGCTCAGAGACACAGAGAAACCCTCTCAGGGGATATGATAGCTCACGCGAGTTTGAGCTGCTCGAGGGACTTGCCGGAGTCGATGAACGACGTCAGCCGGTTATTCGCAAAGACGTCGGGGCGCACTTCGCGGACCCAGTGGTAGGTCGCGAGAACGCGCAGGATGTGGCCTGCGCGGAAAGATGAGTATCCGCGGGGGTTACAGGTAGCGTAGCGAGAGGACATACCGATCTTGGAGGGATCGATGTCGACCTCCTTCGCACCTGGCGTCGTCGCACGCAGCTCTGCGATCTTCGTCGCAATGTCTTTCGTGCTGAGGCCTTCAGGGCCCGCCTCGCGGAGGATCTCGGGAACATGTGTCTGTTCTACGAAGTGCATCAAGGCGACGATGTTCCCCTGGTATCACAGTTAGATACTTGCTCATATTACTGAGCCTGAGGGAGACGTACCCCATTGATGACCTCCACGAGCTGGAAGAACGGCTTATGGACCGTCGCAGTGAGCTGTCCGCACGCCGCGACAATCTGGTTCGCGGCGGAGAAGACTGCGTCCGTGAGCTTCAGCTCCTCCGCTCGGTCGACCTCGGGCGAGTGCGTCTGGCTGCTATAGTAGGGCGCATCGAGCGAGGGGTACTCGAGCGGTGGGCTTTGGCTCTTGTACACCTTCTCGATGTTGTGGATGGCTTGCCCGATGACGGCGTGCAGCGCGCGGAGATCGGAGAACGTCATGGTCAAGGTTGTAGTGTCTGGAGGCGGATCGTCAGACGGCTCGCTGAGGGCCCTGGGTGGGAGGTATGTTGGGGTGAGAGGCCTTATAGACGCGTTGTGGCCGCCCAGGACTCCGGGGGTGATGCCCCGCGGGGCGGGCTGTGGTTGCTGGGAATGGGGGAGGCGCGGTCGTGATAGCGGGATGCCTGCATGAGAGAGCAGTGTATGTCTGCTGACCGTGTAACCAGGTCAGCGTGGATGCCAATCGGTCTGTTATTGAGTAGAAACGCACACAGGTAGTAGTAGAAGCAGATGATAGACCGCATCACCGGCGGCCCTCGTATCTTTTGCTCGAATAAGGACGGGTATGTACCTTTACGAATGCGACATGTGTGTCGCGTACTCCGAAGCGAGCAACTGGGACCCGTATGTTTGCGACACGCCGCTCTTCTGGGACGGATAAAGTATTAGGCGGGATCCCCAACATCGGAATGTTCCCAACCTACTGAGAACGCGTCAGAGGACGCTCGCGGGTCAGGGTAGACAGTACTGACTGTCATTCTAGCTTAAGCTTACAGCCGGCCTTCCTTGCGGATGCGCGCGGCGTGAACATAGAGCGTCCCACCCGTCATATGGGCTGGCGCAGGGATGTACACACGGATCGTGGCAGGCGCCTCCGCGTATATCGCGGATGGGCACAGTGTGCGAATGCTCTCGCGACGATCGTCCGTGGCACTGCTGCGCCTATGCCGCCTCGGGGGTGTCTTCGGGGGGCCAAGAAAGCGACTGGTTCAGATGGCGATTGTCAGCCTCTCCGACGTTGTGGCGAAAACGGTGGAGGGACACGAAGGACGAACTTTGAAGGCGGCCGCGTGCCGTGGGACAGCCGGGCTCTCACTGTGTCTGTATCAAGCACGTAGCCACGTAGCCCGTCGGTATCTGTATGCATCTTGCTTCCGTACTTCTTGTCATGTGACGCCACGGGGTGGCACTGGTCTTCAAGCGTTGCTCGTACCGTGTACGAGTTTCAAAGTAGTAGCAGTCGATGGAAAGACGGCGAGGAAGGAGGCGTCGTAGAGATCAAGAAGAATCCAGTAGAGTGCGTGGAAGCGTGGGAAGAGGGGTGTACTGCGAAGTTCGCGCGCAAGAAGTTGCTAGAGAGGGGTGCAGAGAAAGAGCAGTGAGGTGTACGTCCTGGAGAACCACGTAGACACGCGCAGCATATGCACGGATGCGCGTGCGAGCTTCTCAAGTCCGAACAGCCTGTGCGGGCGTGAGCTTGAAATGCGATCGAGAGCTAGTGACCCCATAGTAGATTGCGCGTTCATATGATCCCGGATCCCGGTAGCACAAGCTCTGCGAGTACACCAGGTGGCTCCATGAGCAGGTCTGGCGGACCAAGGACGCGCCAGAGCGGCAAGAGGTCGGGAAGGGACGACCGTCATTTCTAGCCGGCCCGGGCGCGACGCGACCGGGATAGAGGTCCGAGCGATGCGAGTCATCTGGGGTAATCTCTCGCTCAGAGCGGCCGGCAAGCAAGACGACGTCGATACCGAGATGTAGAAGCAGCCTCTGAATAGTGAGCACCCGCATAACCGGAGATAAAATTATGAATAATTTAACGCAACTGGATACTACGTTGACGTGAGTTACTGGGTTATGCGGCGGTCGGTGGTAGTAGGCACGCACCTCTCATGGGACCGACTACGGGAGCTCCTCCGGGCGGTGCGAAGCCGTTACCGCTTGCAAGACACGCTTCCAGCTTTCCAGCCCCGAGGTCCACTTCTCTCGCCGCACTTTACGTGCGTTGGCTCCCTAGAAGGACCACGGGAAGTCCCTGTCGATGTGCGTCCACGTCCGCGGCGGCTCCGCACACGCCTGCACGTCCAACGACGGGAATATCGCTGCGAGGACGGCCCCGATCAACGGCACGTCGCGCGCCGCGATCTTGACATCGCCCATGTCGAGCATGCAGAGCACGCGAAGCGCGGTGTGCACGGGCGCAGAAGGACGGAGGGCTGCAAGCATGTCTTTGGAGTTGCTGTGGAGATTTGGGAGGAGGAGCGTTTCCAGATGCGGGCAGTGCCGCGCGAACGCGATGACCGAGGTGATGGTCGGGAACCCTTCCCAGTCTCCCCGCACGACGAGCTCGAAATGCGTGAGGTGAGGGAACATTGGCGCGACGCGGGCGAGCTGGTCGTCGTTGCAGGTCATGAAGATGTTGTCGAACGACAGCCGGAGTGTTTGGACCCGCGCGAGCGGGGCGCGGAGGCCCGCGACGAATTTCTCGAGCTCTACGCCTTCACTGTTGCTGCGGATCGTGCCGTCCGGATCGGGGAGGTCGGTGTCGCACGCGTTGATGTGGAGTCGGAATGCAGTGAGGGTGGATAGCGGGCCCTCTATGCGAGGAAACGCAGTTTGCCATTCCATGGCAGAATGGTACGACGTAATCGTGAGGGACGTAAGTCGGGAAACGACGGCGGTGAGCAGCTGTACAACGTCCTTCACGCCCCCTGAAAGGCTGAGCGTCTTCATCGCGGGGAAGCCAGTGAAGGCGCCGTCAATCCGTGCATTCATGATGGGTGCATTGGTGAGTGTTTCGAGGGTGTCCAGTCCCGCGAGTGTATGTAGTGTTGCTACATCTAGAGGGGAGGTAGCCGAAAGATCTAGCCGTCGAAGACCCGGTAAAAGTGGGAGGATGTTGCCTAGGAGGGGAACGGTATGCTTGTATCTCGATAGTGTGAGGTCGCTGAGTCGCTGCGTCTTCGTGCAAACCGTCCGTAGCAAGCGCACGACGGCGTCTTTCTGTTGCGCGGATGTTCCCCAGTGCTCTGCAACGTCCTCGGCCATGAGGTCGTCGTCATCAAGAGGGTCTTGATATGGATCTCCGAAGTCGAGGGCGAGCGTAATAGCTGTCGGTGGAAAGATCATGAGGAGGATGTTGTCATAGGGGTCGGAAAGATCCCAGCAGAGTGTATGGAGGCGTGGTCAGAAGGGTACGCCACGGAGCTCGCATGCGAGAAGCTGCCACATGGAGGGATGTAGAGAAGGAGTGTCGAGATCTGGGTCCTGGCGAACCATTCGCACGCGCGCGGCATATTCACGGAAGCGCACCCATTGCGCAGGTGTGACCTCTCTGGGTCCGGAGAGGATCTGCGTGAGCGTGAGCTTCTATAATCAATCGGGAGTTGCCAGTCTGATGTAATGCGCGTACATAATTTCCCGGGAGCATGAACTCCTCAGGTACGTTGGGTGGTTCCGTGAGCAGGTCTAGCGGACCAAGAACGCGCATAAGCGGCAACAGGTTGGGAAGGGTCCACCAAAGCGCTCGGAGGGCGGGGTCTGTGAACGTCTTGCATACGCGTGCGGCCCTTGCGAGGGTCTTCCGGTCTGGCCTGTTGGGTTTCTTCCTCTATGGCGGGTCGAACGGTAAACACTAGTTCGGAGAATAAGCAGGCGAGGAGGTCGGTGTTGTACAGAACCTTATGTGCAACTGGCGACATGATGGGTGCTGGCGACTAGCTCGAAACCAACCTTGACCCGGACGTCTCGCGGACGTTGTGGAGACCGTCAAGGTCGTCGCTGAAAACCCTCAGGAAGATTTTCGCGCGGGTCCGGATATGGGTGAGCCACGTGGAGCACCAGGGAGCACCGCCTCGGCCACCCTGGCAGCGTGGAATGAGACCAGTCAAAAATTAACAGACCATGCAGGCTTCTCTGGGACAGTCGGGTGCTCACGTCGTGCAGCGCCGCGGGAGGCTGCATCTCCAAGGAGACGCGTCAACGGAGCCTCACTGGCACACAGTACTAGTGCGAAGCCTCGCTATCACCGACAACGTGTCCCTCCACTTCGCCGATCCCAGCTTCCACCGCTCGATCCACAACGCGTGCACCCTGGGCACACTCGTATCATCCTACAGGCGCACGCGGTCGATGTGCAGCCAGCTGTGCGGCGGCTCCACGCACGCAACGACGGAAACAGCGCGGCGAGAGTGGACCCAAGCCACTCTGCGTCGCGTATTTTGGGATAGAACTGGCCCATGTCGAGCACGCAGAGTGTGCGCAGCGCGTGCTGCACCGGGGCGGGCGGGAGGACTGCAGCGATGTCTTGGGAGACGAAGAACAGCTGGGGAAGGAGAAGCGACTCCAGGCGCGGATAGTGGCGCACAAACGAGGCGACGGCGGCGAGCGTCGGGGGCCTCGAGGGTTGCAACGCAAGAGAGCAAGCGGAGCGTCGCGACGTCTAGGGGGTATGTCTCCGGGAGATCTAGCCGCCGAAGAGCCAGAAGAGCCAGGCCAAGAGGGACCCGGGGCGCTTGCGTTTGCAGCCTATCGTGATGTCGCTGAGTCGTGGTGTTTCGCTGCATACCGCCCGATGCATGGACGTGATGGCTTTTTCACGTTTTTCAGGCGTCTCCAAGTGCTGTGGAGTGTCGTCGTCCATATCATCGGTGTCCTCATCTGAGCCTTCGCCGTCGTCGTCGTTCGAGTCTGAGTCTGGGTCGGAATTCTCCAGTATCTGTTGCCGAAGTCGGGTGAGAGAGTGACAGCGGTCGGCGGGAGCACCGTGAGGAGAGTGGCGTCGTAGGGGTCGTCGGACAGAGTCCAGAAGAAGGTGGGGAGGCGAGGCAAATGGGGTGCACCGCGGAGCTCGCGCGCGAGGAAATGCCAGTGCCAGACGGATGGGTGTGAGTTGTTGGGTGTGAAGCGGGGCGCGCGACAGCAACGCACGCGTGCGGCATATTCGCGGAAGCGTAGCCATACCTTGAGTGTGATTTCTCGGGGGCATAAGAGAACCTGTGGAGGTGTGAGCGGTGGGAGATTTAGAGAGGTGACGGTCGAGAGCTAGCCGTGCAAAGAATGGTGCGTACGGATGGTCCTGACGGCAGGCTCTCCTCGGTCTCGTGGGGTGACTAAATGGGCACTTCGAGCAGGCTAAGGATGTGCTAGAGCGGCGCGAGGCTGCGCAGGGAGGACCAGAGGACGCGGAGGGCGGGGTCGGAGAACGTCTTGCACACGCGTGCAGCGCGTGCGAGGGTCTTTCCATCCGGCACAGGAGGGGTCTCTTCTTCGCCAAAGAGGTCAGGTAAGACTTCTTCCTTTACGATGAGAACGGGGAGCACGAGTTGGGAAAATATGCAGGGGAGGAGGTCGACGTTGTGTCCGCGAATGCAACCGATGACATGCTGGGCGCTCGCGATTAGGTCGTATATTTGGGTCGAATGCGAATGTATCGCGGAGGGTTATGGAGGCGTTGAAGCGATCACTGTAGAGCCCAAACCCGCAGGGAAGTTAGAGGGCAATCCAAGTACCGCGGAGTTGCCGAGCCATGTGGAATATTGCTGTCGCAGCAAGGCTACAGGCGCAGGAGACTGAGCAGAGAGAATAACGAACGTTGTCAGTGCTGCAGTGCAGCGAGCAAGTGCGGTGCAGTCCGCAGAACACTGTCGCAGTGAGAGCGGCAGACTGAGAGAGCAGAGCCGAGAGTTATTCCGCCGGCCCGGGGCCGGGGAGGACGCGATCGGGATAGACGCCGGGAGGATGCGAGCCACGTGGGGCAATCTCCACTCGTCCTCCTCCCTCTCCGCCCACTCTGACAAGTACTCGCTCTCTTCTGCTGCTGCTCGCGATGGGCGACGTCCTGGTCCCGCCTGAAATTACTGCCGAGGTCACCCAGATCCTCTCCAACCTTGTCCTCGGCGACAATGCCATCCGCACTAGGCAAGTCCGTCCCGTCCCGCATCGATCCCCTGCCCCCGCTGAACGCGTCCGCTCCGCAGCGCAGAGACGGCGGTCAACGACCGTCTCGAGCAGACTCCCGAGCTGTATCTGCTCGCGATCGCCCAGTTCGCTACCTCCGCAGACACCGAACTCGTGAGTCCCTTCCGTTTCCTTGCCCGCACGCGTCCGACCGCGCCCCCAGATGCGCTCCTTCTCCCTCGTCCTCCTCCGCCGCCTCCTCTTCCGTCCGCCCTCCCAGAACCGTCTCGCGCTCTACGACCAGCTCTCTGCGCCCGCCATCGCGACGCTCGAGCGGATCCTCCTCCACTCGCTCCTCCATGAGCCCGCGCCTGTCGTACGCCACAAAACGGTCGACACCGTCACCGATCTATCCAACTACTCCATGAAGCGCGGTCGTCCGTGGCACACGCTCCAGTCCCAAGTCTTCGCCATGGCCGACAATACCGACGTCCACACGCGCGAGGCCGCTTTCCGCGTCTTTGCCGGCTGTCCCAACCTCATCATGGACCTGCAAACGGACGCTATCCTCGCTATCCTACAGAAGGGGCTGCAGGACCAGCAAAGCACCGAGGTGAGTTTTCCCCCGCTCTTCTTCGCTCTCGCGCGACGCCCCGCGTTTCTGCGCGTGCTGTCAGACGCTGCTTCCTGATATCTACCGGGCTTCGTTGCACCGGTCGCACTTTTCCACATCTGATATCTCAGAAGTCGCGTCCTTCTCCAACTCAGCTCCTTCTGACTCGCCGGGCTGTGCACCTGGGGCTCTATCGCGCGGTCGCGTGCGTGCTTCTGGCGCGCGCAGGACGTCCCTACGCGCGTCCCGCGGGACTGCGTATCCTCGTCTACACGGAGTGCAGCCGTATATCGGTGCATCCAGCGGCGAATCTCACGGCCGCCCTGCCGTACACCCTCTCCTCGTTACATCTTGCGCTCGCCACTGTCCCTCTGCGACGAGCGCGACGAGCCCCCACACGCGCTCTGGCGCGCCCGGGAGTCAGATAGCGCGGGTCTGTGTGCACGGTTCGGTGGTGGCGCCCGGGATTGGCAGTCAGGCATCTCGTCGCGCGCGCTCCTACGCATCTCGTTCCAGAGGGCTGGAAGTGGGCGCTGGGATCGCGCGTCAGGTGCGCTAGCGTGAGTGCGGCGCAGCGTCCGGGGTTGCGGGGTTTCCGGGCGCTGGGCCTCGTGAGATGTGCGTTGGACTTATTGTGAGGCGGTACGCTCCTCGCCGCACCCGGTCCCGTTCGTTGTGTAGTGTGCTGGACATATGCGCGGGGGTGTGCTCGTCGTTCGGAGGGGTGGCGCAGACTCCCGACTCGAAGCTTGTGTGTGCGCGCTCCTACGCGTCTCGCTCGAGAGAGTAGCTCTGCGTGCAGGGCTGTGGCTGAATGTGGGCGCTGGGGCCTCTAGTAAAATGTTAGACTGCGCGAGGCGCTGCATCCGGGGTCGCAGTCTTCTGAGCGCTAGGCTGCGGGCGTTTTGAGATAGGCCTTGCGGAGTTATCGCGCGTGGACGAGAATACGGCCCCACAGCTCTATACTTCACCTGCTGGGCACATGCGCGAGGGTGTGCTGGGAGTACTGAGGAGCACGGAGACTCTGTTTTCTGCGTCGTATCTTGATGGGTACGGCTCTAGACGAAGAACATCGCATGCTAACTCCGTATCCTCCAGGTCCGACTAGCGTCCCTCCGCGCGTCCGTCGCGTTCCTGTCCGCGCTCGACCTCTCGCAGCAGGCGCAGGCGCTCTCGCTGATGTACCCGATGCTCAACACGCTCCCGTCGCTCCCGCACGCGCGCCTCCCGCCGTTCCTGCTCGTCGTCACCGAGCTCGCCTCGTCCAACCCGCACCTCTTCCGCCCGCACATCCCCGCCCTCCTCGCGTTTCTGCCCTCGCTCCTCCTGCCTGTCGTCGATGCCGGCCCGACGCCGACGGTTGCGCGTCCGAATCCTGGCGGGGGTAGCAGCTTTGCGTTTCCGCCTGCACCGCAGGGCGAGAATGGGGACGAGAAGGCGGTGAGCGGGGAGGATGACGAGGTGCGGAAGGGCGCGCTGGAGTTCATGACGACACTCAGTGAAGCACGCCCGAACATGCTCCGCGGCGTTGAGGGGTGGGTGAACATCGTTGTGCGTGGCTGTCTCGAGGGTATGGGCGAGATACCGGAAGACGACCTCGAGGAGTGGCTCGAAGCCGATGTAAGTCGGCCGCGTTTTGGTTTTCGCGTGCGGTGCGGCGCGAGTGCTGACGAGAAGCGCAGCCGGCGGAGGACCCGACGGACGACGCGTACCCGCACACGTACGAGCACTCGCTCGACCGGATCGCGTGCGCGCTGGGCGGGGGCGCGGTGCTCCCGCCTGCGTTCACGTTTATCCCGGCTATGCTCGCGAGCCATGATTGGCGGCTGCGGCACGCGGGGCTCATGGCGATCGCGGCGATTGCGGAGGGTACGAGCAAGGTTATGCAGCAGGAGCTCGGGAAGATCGTAGAGTGAGTCGCTCGAGTCGTCGTAGGGGTAGAGTGGGTTTGCTGACGGGACGTGTAGGCTTGTGACGCCGATGTTCAAGGACCCACATCCGCGCGTGCGGTACGCTGCGTGTCAGTGTATGTAAGTGTGGCTCCTAGTTGATGGTCAGGGTTCCTGCGGTGCTGACATCACGTCGCAGCGGACAGCTTTGCACAGATCTCGAGGTAACATCTCGACGGCTTTGGATGGTGTAGTGGCGCTGACACAGCTGTGCTCGCAGGAGGTCGTGCAAGAAAAATTCCACGAGCAGATCTTCGCTGCGCTGATACCCGCCCTGGAGGCACCCGAGCCCCGGTGCGTCCCCTCCTCTCCTCTCGCCCTCCTCGCTGCATCTCATTCTCGTCCCCCACAGAGTGCACGCGCACGCGGCGGCGGCGCTGATCAACTTCTGCGAGGGCGTCGAGCGCGAGACGCTCATCCCGTACCTGGACTCGATCGTCGAGCGGCTACTAAAGCTGCTGAACCCGAGCGCGGACCAGCCGGCGACGCAGCCGAAGCGGTACGTGCAGGAGCAGGTCATCACGACGCTTGCCATGGTCGCGGATGCGAGCGAGGCGACGTTCGCCAAGGTACGTCCCTGCGCCTCGGAGGTACCAGAGGAGAATCGAGATTACTGAATGGGCCGGGTGTAGCACTATGCATCTATCATGCCGTTGTTGCTGAACGTCATGCAAAACGCGAACGGGCCGGAGTATCGCAAGCTGCGCGTGAAGGCGATGGAGTGTGCGGGGCTTATCGGTGAGTAGTTGTAGATTCGACGGTACGGCTGCGTGTTCCTGACATGACCTGGACAGCGATTGCGGTCGGCCGCGATGTGTTCCGTCCGGACTCGAGGACGTTCGTCGAGCTCCTCATGCGCATCCAAAGCAAGTCCCGCGCGTTCGTCTCAATCAATACGGTAGCTTACTATCGCGGCGCGCTCACAGATAGCCCGGCCGACCCGAACGACACCATGCTCAGCCACTTCCTCATCGCGACGTGGGCTAAGGTCTGCCAGGCGCTCGGCGAGGAGTTCGAGCCGTACCTCCCAGTCGTCATGCCGCCACTCCTCCGCGTCGCGAGCTCGAAAGCGGATATCTCAATATACGGTACGTCCTTTGAGTCCTCTCGACGCGGCCCATGTTCGTGTTCTGACGGCGGATGTAGATGACGACGAGGAGCACGAGGATCGGGACGGCTGGGAGAGCATCAGTATGGACGGGCGCCAGGTTGGCGTGAAGACGTCCGCGCTCGAGGACAAGTGCCAGGCGTTCGAGACACTGCTCATCCACGCGTCGACACTCAACGCGCGGTTCGGGCCCTACGTCGCGCAGGTGCTCGAGCTCGCGCTCCCTGGCCTCCGCTTCTACATCCATGAAGGCGTCCAGGAGGCGTGTGCTATGTAAGTACTCATTATGCACCCCTGGACACCGCTAACTAACCTGTATTGTGCACGCGTTCAGGCTGATCCCGGTGCTCATCTCATGTGGGAAGAACAGCGGGACGCTGACGAACCAGATGGTCGCGGCGACGCTCTCGCAGATCATCACCTGTGTAGCGAACGAGTCCGACTCGTCCTTCCTCGCGTCGCTATACAAGTGCTTCCTCGACACGCTGCTCGTGCTCGGCGGCCCGCCCGCGCTCGCGCCCGAGTTCCGGCAGGGCATCGTGGACGCGACGAAGCGGCAGCTGAACGCGCTCGCGGACAAGCGCAAGGCGCGCGCCGCGCGGCCCGCACACGAGCTGCGCGAGGAGCGCGAAGACCTCGCGCTCATCCAGGAGATGGAGGACTTCGCGATCGAGGACATGGCGAAGGTGCTCCGGACGGTCGAGGCACCGGGCGACCTGATGATCGCGGTGTCGAGTCTGCGGCAGCTCGCGCTGAACTTGTCGGATTGGGAGAGCGAGGACGAGGGCGGGAGTTAGACGCGGTGGGTGGCTGTCCGGGTTGTTTGCGTGCATGTGTGCTTTGATTTTCTTCGAAGATGAGATGTTTTGTATGTGTTCGTGGTGTACGTATAGAAAGCTTTGGAAAGCCGTGCTTGTGTGTATTTGCTACGCGGTCCATCCACACGAGGCCCTCTGTTGGTTCCATAGATCTGGTGCTGCAGTTTTCGGACCATGGGGAATTGTCCGATCGATCCCGGCGAAATCCTGGTGCTGCAGGTCATTGTGGCAATTGATTCCCAGTGAAAACCCCCACTGTGAGCCCCAAAAGTGGCGAAAGCCCACACTTGAAGTGGGATTTTCCGCGGTTCGTCACTTTAAGTGACGCCCAGGTGATATACAGGCCCAAAAATAAAGTCCGCAAGGGTTAGTGCTAGCCATTAAGCGCCAGGGCTAGTGAAGCGCCCGTTTACNCGAGCTTAGGCGCCGGTCAGCACAGCATTTCCGCAATGTTCTGCACACCTGTGTGCATCCCATATGTATGGGATACCGGGCCAACCAGCATGTGTGCCGCATTCAATACAATATAAAGCTATATACAGGGCATCTGAGCTCCTATTTGACCATACAGACACTGAGCCCATTACTTCATGCACTCTTTTACAGCTAACATGGGGTACATTGCAGGACGGTACATGTATATTGTGTCTCGCACTAAGAGTTAGGGTTATGAGCGCGTGGTGGGCGCACGCAGGGGTGGAATACACAGGGCCAAAAGTCGACTGGGTGAGGGTTAGGCATTGAACAAGCGCTGGGGGGTTTGGGCAAGCGCTGATGGATGGAGCTAAGCGCTGATCTGCGGCCTGTTTTGGCCGCATTTGCACTGCCCCCCGATGATCGCGCATTGCACTCCCCCTGCCCATCTGCACAGCCTGCCGCTGATCGCCCAACAGCTGCGCACTCGCCCTGTGTCCCCATCCCGGTCCCTCTGTATGCTCGCCTTGCAGGCCTGTGTGCGCGCGGCCGTCTGCGCACGTCCTGCCCCTCTGTGCTCTCACTAACCGTACTTACATCAAGCAGATTGAGAGCACCGACGAAACGGGCGGTGGGCGCAGGAGTGACAATGTATTAAGCATGTAGCTACAATGTAAACTAATATATTTGTACTGCCAACAAGCGTGCGGTGCTCTTTCAAAAGCAA